>PVIC010049011.1:0-13308 GCA_004025085.1 Thryonomys swinderianus
AAAAAAAAAAAAAAAAAAAAAAAAAAAAAAAAAAAAAAAAGTGCAAAGGACCTCGTGTTACTTTTAGACCTGACAGATGTGCCCTGGTAAGCTGGAAAAGTCCTGAAAGTTGTGAAGCCTACATCTTAGAGTACAGATTAGAGTGGGGAAAAGATGAAGAACCCTTAAAACTTGTTTATCTTGGGACAGACACCTGCTTTGAAGTGAAAGATCTGATGCCTGCTGTAGAATATTGCTGTCGACTACAGGCCATCAGTCAAGCAGGAGCGGGACCTTACAGTGAGCTTGTACTTTACCAGACCCCACCATCTGCCCCAGACCCTATCTCCACTCTGTATACCCTGAAGGGAGGGCCCCTCAATGCCTAGCCTGACTCACCTTCTACGTGTCTTCTACTGAGATGGAAAGAGCCGCACAATAATGGATCAGAAATCCTTTCTTATAACATTGACCTCAGAGATAGCAGCATCACCATGGGCAACACCACCACCACCCACATTGTGAAAGATCTCCTTCCAGAAACCACCTACCGGATCAGAATTCAGGCTGTAAATGCAATTGGAGCTGGACCATTTAGTCGGTTCATTAAAGCAAAAACTTGGCCATTACCACCCTCGCCTCCTAGGCTAGAATGCGCTGTAGCTGGGCCACAGAGCCTGAAACTCAAATGGGTGACAGTTGCTCTAAGATGCAGGCTGCTGATGACATAATGTACACACTACAGCTAGAGGACAGAAACAAAAAGTTTATTTCCGTTTACAGAGGACTCAAACACACCTACAGGGTGCAGAGACTGACGGAATGCAAATGGTACTCCTTTAGAATCCAAGCAGCCAACAAGGCCGGGGGAAGGGCCCTTCTCTGAAACCTACACCTTCGGGACAACCCAAAGTGCTCCCCACGCCATCAAAGCACCTCGAGTTACACAGTTAGGAGAAGGTTCATGTGAAATTCTGTGGGAGACAGTACCACCAATGAAGGGCGACACTGTTAATTACATGCTGCAAAGACTGGAAAAGAGCCCGAATATAAACAAGTGTACAAGGGAGAAGAAGCCGCATTCCAAATCTCAGGCCTTCAGCCGAACACCGACTACACGTTCCGTGTGTGTGCCTTCCGGCGCTGTTTACACATCGCTCAGGAGGTCAGTGGCGCTTTGAGCCCACCTACAGCTTTTGTACTGCCACCAAGTGAGGACATGCTCACAGAGGACGCGAAGCCCTTACAGGATCCTGAAATGGATAGAAAGATGCTTTTAAGTGTACAGAATATAGCCCTTGGTATTTTCATTTTGGCAACTCTGTCTATTTTGTATGCCTTTATGACACGGTACTTAAAGAAGTAGATAGCACCAACAAAACGAGAGATTTAGATAGGAAAAAAATGTCAGTGTTTTGGTGTACCTTTTTGAAATGCAAAACTAAGAAGTTAAACTGGATTTTTAAACAAAGAAGAGCAAACTAGACACCAGAAATTAGCTTTAGATTTTCTTTTAAATTTTCAAATTCGCCTTTAGTCTATTTTCACTAATATGTCTTTTCAAGCCTTTGAATTTTTATGTTACACTTTAGTAATTTATATATATTCACCAGGCAGTACTTTTGTCTTGATCATCTACACCTGTAAACAGAATTGCTGTGTGTAGTTATAGGGCTAGGATTGTGATGCTATCAGTGTATGACCACACAGCAATGGTATACAGAAGATGACTTCACTCAGATAAAGCTTCTGTTAACCATACTCACCCAGTTATTTAACTGTTTACCTCATTCAAATCAGAATGTGTACTTTAACGCAAAATGTTTTAATAATCTGTACTTCTTACAGTTTTAACACTATGACGTGCCTGTATAAGAAATTGAGTCACCAAAATACACAGATAAATTATGGAACATTGTAGATTTTGCCACATGAACTCACAGCATGAACTTTAAGAAAGCATTGTACAATGGTTAGCTGTTTCCTTTTTGGCTATTTCAAAAGCTCCTTTGACTTATTTGTCTGTCTTTTTATATAACTACTTCTAATCTAATCATCAGAGTTATTATATTCTGCTACATTTGACCAGAATTATATGACGAGAACTGGTGACAATTTAGTATCTCTCCCCCTGCCCCACTCAGGATTTACACTAATGTAAGCAGACTTCTTCCATGCTGGCTCATTACTATTAAAAGATTTGCCTTTGGCTTTTCTTTGAAGTATCAATGAAGTGAATGAATTTCAATACTTTAATTCAGAGCCCATAATATTAATGCAACATCAGATGAAAACTGGTAAAACCCAAAAGGAAGTCATCTGAATATGTAGATCCTGTTTCTGTGGGGTTGACCTGCCCATGTATGGATGGCACTAGTGCTTGACAGTAAGCACAGAGTATATGAGGTCATGGAGCCTAGATTCTCTCCATGTAGATCTCACTAACTTGCTGCATGACCAGAACACATCACTTTTTTCAGTGATGTGTTTCATCACTGTTTTTTCATTTTCCCATGCATGAAAAATAAAATGAAAGAAAATGGGGATGCTAATGTCTATAAAAAAATAATAAAGAACTTCTATTAGATAGAAACTTCTATACTATCTAGTTATTTTGAAACTTATCAGACCATTATACACCATGGTTACCTTGTACACTATACTAGTAAAGGTTAAATAAGAGGCGTAAAAGTCCAATGAGATAGGAAGCCAGTTTAATTAAAGTAGAGTGAAAGCCTCCAGTTCAGGAAGAGGTGGGGTATTGTGGGAGGGGTTGAGGAAGAAGGGCAAATAACCCCAGGATTGTAATTTAAATTCTTTAGTTGCTTTTATGAGGGGTTGACCCAGGACCTCTTTCAGTGTTTATTCTGAATTCATAGAGCTTTGTGTTTGTTCGTACTTCTGCAGTTTTCTCCTTTATCTTTGGGGCTGTGGGCTTTTTCTGTTCATGCCTATCTGATTCTGTCTACTTTCCATCTTCGAAGGATTTATCCTGATTTGTAGTCACCGGTGATACATGTTTATGAGCACTGTCATTCATCCAACAAATGTTTGTGCAGCTCTTACACTGAGCTTGTCACTGTTCTAGGTGCCAGAGACAGAGCTGTGAACCAAAGAAACAAAATTCCCACCTGTCATAAAATTGCATTCTAGTAGAGGAAAGTAGGAAAAAAAATTATCATTAAATTGTCCAACTTATCAGATAGTAATTCATACATGGGGAGAGCCAGGAACAAGGAAAAGAATGCCTGCTTGGGTCGGGGGATGGGGAGAATGAAGCAATATTAAATACACTGCTTAGGAAAGAACTAGCTAAAAGGGAATTTAAAAAGTGACAAGTACAGACTCCCTAAGAGACAATTGTCTGGTGCCCTACAGGAGCAGATAGAAAGTCACTGAAGATTTGTATGTATATCATTTTAACTATTATGTGTAATTTTGAACAGAAAGGAACATAGATATTTGTAGTCAATTAGCCTACTTGATCCACACTTCCAGTTTTCATTCTTTGGATGTACTGGTCTTATTCTCCACATAAGTTATTTAACAATCATTTGTTCTTTTATAATGTCTTATATTGCCATGCCATATTGTCAAATAACCAGTGGTGTGCTGGGGCCACTTCACATCTGCTTGTGAGGGTTGACTGTTGATATTCAAGAATTTTGCAAAGCTGGTTTTTAAACCAGTGGTAGTTTGCAATTGACCCTACTAAGAGTATTTAACCCCACTGAATCACCAAAAACTACAAATTAGGACTTAACTTTCCATGAATATATTTTGCATCCCAAAATAACCCCAAAAGTTTCTTGAGGACCAGAGTTCTATTTTGACAAATATTTTGATAAATAAGAAATGACATATATACCGTAATGCTCTGCAGAGTAGTGAATTTTAGAACTAGAATTTTCCAGTACAGAATGTTCCTAGTGCTAACAGGTATGAATAGAACAACAGAATTGATATTATTAAATCTAAAAGCAATCCTTTAATCCATTGTAAGCCATATAATGCATTCATCTTTTTATCAATAGCATTATGACATTTTCCAGTATTGCAATATGTTTAGTTTTATAGATTGGATTGAGAATGACTCATATTATTGACAGTAATTCCTTATAATCGGACCTTACATTACTTAACACCTTTAATCTTGTCACCCTGGGCTGCCAAAACAAAACCTTATAGCATGTAAGGTCAAACAACAAACATTTATTTCTCTTAATTTTGGATACCAGGAATTTCTAGACAAAGGTGCCAGCAGATTCGCTGCCTGATGAAGGCCTGGTTCCTTGTTCATAGATGGTAAAGAGAGGACGCTAATTCCATTCATGTGGTTTCCACCTGCACAGAACTCACTCCCTAATGCAATCACATCAGCAAGTAGCATTCCACCGCATGAATTTGGGGAAAATGAAAGCACCCAGTACATAATATTCTGTATGACCTCCCCCCCCAAAAAAGCTGCCCTTGTCACATGCAAAACACATTCATTTTATCCTAACTCCCGCCCACTGCTAACTAATTCCAATATCAACTCTAAAATCAAAAGTCAAAGGCTCATGTAAATAGATTTGGGTGAGACTTCAAGTAAAATTCATCTTAAGACAAATTTCTTTTTTAGCTGTTGAGTCTGTGAAATCAAACTGTTTCCAAACTACACGGTAAGACAGGAATGGGATATATATTCTCATTCCAGAAGAGAGAAATCAGAAAGAAGAGAGTTACGGTAATATGTCCCAAGTAAGTCCAAAACCCAGCAAAATAAACTTTGGGATATCTTAAGGCTCCAAAATAATATTCTGCCTCTAGGCCTACTCGGGTGTAGCAGGGCCTTCCTTCAGGGCTCACTGGGGTGGCAGGCTTGCCTCTACCACTTTGCTGGGCAGGGAGCAGATTCCCATGACTTTAGGTGGCAGTGCCCCTACAAGTTTGGACAGAGACTGTTGGACTTACTGAAACCCAGGTAAGGTCCTGTTTACGAAAGCTTTGGGAAATGGTACACATTTGCAGCTTTATGGCTGTATTCTGCATAATCTTTAAGTCCAGCAGTGTGCCTCCATTCTCTCTCATCTTCTTTCCTTTTAGTTCACACTGGAAGGTTTCCTGCTGGCATAACTGATGAAATCTATGGTTCACACAAATATTACTGTCCTTATTAAATGGCCCCTTGACTGCACATGTAGTGTTCTCTTTCAAATTTACTTTCACTTTTCAATATGGCTAGATAATTTGCTAACTTCTAGTTCCTTTTTGCTTAATAATTAGACCTTCATGTCATTTCTCACTTATTACCATGAACAGTTAAGAGGAACAAACCTACTCTTTTGACAGTTTTTAAAAGAAATACTGTTACTCAGTTTTGGGCTTGGAATATACCATATGTCAGTAGTACAGAGCTTACTTAACAGGCACAAGGCCCTGTGTTTAATTCCCAGTAACACACACACACACACACACACACACACACACACACACACACACACACCAATTTCTACTCACAAGGTCTACCTTACACAATAAACTAACACAAACACAATTTGGTCAAATTCCTTGTCATTTTGCAACAAGGATAGCTTTCTCTCAGCTTTCCAATTACATGCTCCTTATTTCCACCTGAGATCTCACAAGAGCAGCTTTTACAACCCATCTCTCTACTCCCATTCAATTCAGGATTACTTTGGTATACCCTAAGAAGCGTCTTCATATAACTTTCCTCTTTTTGAGTGGAGCCCTGGCCAAAATGGCCCTTAATAGTTTCTCCACAGCCATCAAGATTTTTCTAACATGTCAAACTCTTCCAGCTTATTACCCAGCTGCTCCAACATTTGGAGCTGTTTGTTACAGCACTACCTGGATGCTCACAATCAAGGTTGCCTTAGCTCATGCTGACATCACAAACTCTCAAGTGTTTGGTAATCTGTCAAATGAATTTGTACTTTACCCAGCCCGTTGAATTTTCTCAAAATTATTATAGTTGAAAAACTGAAATTTAAAAGAGAGACGCTACATTTTTGCAAAATACTATGTGTATTATATGGACACTAGACCATTACAAGGTCATCAATGTTATATAGATAATATTACATGAATATTGTCTACCACAGTTCAGATCCAGAATGTCCTCCAAATGGCACGCACGCTCAGAGATAGGGCTTTTGGAAGGTGACTGGGTCACCGGGAGTTAGAGCTGACTTACTGCTAGGAGGTGGGGCCCAGTCAGAGGCAGGCCATGGAGCCTGGCCTAGAAGGGTGCATCTCCTTCCTGGGCTCCTCGCTTTCAACCTGCTTCCTGACTGCCACGGCAGATGAGCAGCTGACCTTTGCCATCCCCTTCTGCCCTGCGCCTCCTGCACTGGAACTGGCTGGCTATGGGCTGAAAGCAGGAGCCAGAAAAAACCTCTCCCCCCTCAAGTTGAAGAGTCAAGTACCGCATCCCAGCAATGAGAATGCCAATAAGACAACAGTTGTTGGGTATAAGATGGATGCAATAAATGCTTGCTGACAGAGCAAAAGAAGAAAGGAAGAACAGATACTACATAAAATGAGTAGGAATATACTGGCCCTCAAAATATTCATATTGACTGTTAGGATTATTTACAAGAACTAACACATGTAAAATAGTAGTACTTTTGTTTTTAGCATGAATGTTTCAGAAAAAAGCTAAAATATTATGACTTGGGCATCTTATCAAATTCAGCACCATCCTTCCCATTCATCCATTTTCAGTGGCAAGCAGCAGCTAACACAGATCATTGTCCAAAGAATCAGGTTCATAGGTAGCAAAATTTGCCACCTCAGATATCAGTACTTATTGTAAAATTATAGAAATCAGTGAGCATTAACACAAGGACTAAAAAATAGGGCAGTGGAATTCTACGAAGAGCACTGGAGACCAGTGAATATAAGGAAACTTAATGTATAACAGAACTAACACTGCGTAATGGTGGAGGAGGAAAAAAGACTTCTCCGTAAGACTTGCTAGGATAATGTGTTATCCATATGGGAAAAAAATGAAATTGGATCAGTACCTCACACCATACAAAAATCAGTTCCAGATGCCTCCAGAGCTTAATGTGAATGGCTTAACTTTAAAACTTTTAGAAATAATATAAAAATGCATATTTATGATATTGGAGTAAGGGAAGATGTATTAAACAAGACAGAAAAAACTTAGACCACAAAAAACTGGTATATTTGACAGTGTTTTAATTAATACTGTCTGGCTAAAAAGAAAAAAGAAGATACAATAAAGATATTGATAAAACAATCCAAACACTCAGAAAAGACATTTCTACTAGACATAACTGGCAAATGAATGTTAGAAAAATCAAGGAAATACAGAAAAATGGGCAAAAGATAAACATAAACATTTCATTTAAGAGGAAAAAAAAGAATGGTCAACAAAAGATAATTACAGTAGTGACCAGAATGATAAAAATTAAAATTGTAATGGTATACAATTTCCTCCTACCAGAAAGACTAAAATTAAAGTGTTTTCTGATGCAAAAAGATGATAGCTAAGTAGAATGGATGGAATCAACAAACATCACTGATAGGAATAAAATCTGCTATAATTACTTCAAAAAAACTACTTGACATTATCTAATTAAATATGTGCATATTCATTAAGCCAATAATTCTAAACCTAGACATACTTGTAGCTGTCATCAAGCTATTTAACATCCAGTAATTCATGAATGTCTTAAATTCTTTCCTGTTGCTCTGACAAACTACCTAAAGGTGGTTTCTTTATAAAGAGAAAAGGTTTATTAAACTTACACTTCTTGAATTTTAACAGTATGGGACTGGTATCTGCTCAACTCTGGTGAAAGCCTTATAGCACACAGCATCACAATGGCAGCACTTCGGGAGAGAGTAGTGAACAGTAACCATGGTGAAAAGATTCAAAAGAGGTGCCTGATTCCTGTTTCATAACCCATTTTTGTGGAAACTAATCCAGTCCCCAGAAGAGCTATATTAATCCCTTACAAGAGTAGTGACCTAATGACCTAGTTATCTTCCACTAATCTTTACCTTTACCTAAACACTACTAAGCTTCCAGCATAAAGCCCCTGGGGTAAACACTCAAACCATGTACAAACCACAGTAGCCTCCAACCAATGAGAATGGATGTTAGCCTGTAGCCAATATTAATGTGGATCCATTGACTATCAGTGTGAATACACATGATATAAATTCCTGCTCTTAGGTACCACAACACATTGACAAATGTTTCTACCAGCATTTTCATACTGTCCATCTACAATTAAATGTAATATTTTCAAACCCTCTGGCAGTTAGAAAGAGGAAGGAACCACAGCAGTGTGCATTGGTATGGGTGAATCTCAAAAACACAAAATGAAATGAAATAACCAATCTCAGAAGGACATATATAACAGGAATGATTCCATCTATATGAAGCTTCAAATTAAGGAAAATTTCATTGGCATCACTACTCATCAAAAAGCAAGACCTATTACCTAATTGTTACAGCTAGAGGTTCAAAACGTAAAGCACAGTTCAAGAGATATTCAACTTGCCAGGCGTGGTGGCTCACGCCTGTAATCCCAGCACTCGGGGGGCAGAGACAGGAGGATTGCTGAGTTTGAGGCTTACCTGGACTACATAGTGAGCTCAGAGCCAGCCCGAACTACAAAGCGAGACCCTGTCTCAAAAAAAAAAAAAAGAGAAAGAGAGAGAGAGAGAGAGAGAGAGATTCAGCTTGCCTGTGGCAAGGGAGGAATGGTGGAGGAATGCGGAAGGCCTAGGGTTACTGGAAGCAATCTGGTTTAGGCAGTTGAGTTCAAGATGTGTCATGTACAGGTACAAACTCTCAATGCTGAATGTGATCATAATGTATATATAAAATGTACCAATAAAATCAGTTTTAAAAATAAAAATAAGGGCTGGAGGGTTAGCTCAGTGGTTCCGGCGCCTGCCTCACAAGCACAAGGACCTGAGTTTGATCCCCAGTAGCCACATATAATGCTGGGCAAAATCAACACCGCTTACTACAATGCCCGATGGACAAAGGACATGGTGCCTCATGCCTGTAATCCCAGCACTCGGGAGGCAGAGACAGGAGGATTGCTGAGTTCGCGGAGGCTTGCCTGGGCACCATAGTGAGCTCAGGGCCAGCCTGAACTACAAAGTGAGACCCTGTCTCCAAAAAGCAAAAAATAAAAATAAAAATAAAAATAAAATGTATCAGCTAAAAAAAAAAAAAGACTTGAAACCACAAAAATTGAATTCTAAACTTGGCCCTCAACATAATGGCTTTGTTGTGATAAAAAATTATTTGAGGGTGGGGGATTTAGCTCAAGTGGTACCGTGCCTACTTTGGAAGCACAAGGGCCAGAGTTTGATCCCCGGTACCACAAATAATAATAATAATTAAGGGCCGGAGGATTAGCTCAGTGGTTCCGGCGCCTGCCTTGCAAGTGCAAAGTCCTGAATTCGATCCCTGGAAACCACACACAATGCTGGGCGTGGAGACTCACACCCACCAGCAATCAATACCACATACCACAGTGCCGGGCGTGGTGGCTCACGCCTGTCATCCCAGCACTCGGGAGGCAGAGACAGGAGGATTGCTGAGTTCAAGGCTCGCCTGGGCTATATAGTGAGCTCAGAGCCAGCTCGAACTACAAAGCGAAACCGTGTCTCAAAAAATAATAATAATTATTATTATTATTACTATTATTTGAAATTATGGTAAATAATAGCAATTATCACCTCCATAACTACAATTACAAATAGGACATTATATAGATGAGATAATAAGGAGTAGGGAGTATTTTTAAAGTTTATTAAATGTTTGGAAATAAATACTTTGACATAAAGGAGTGCATATTTACATTAAATGTATATTTAATAGAATATTACCAATGTAAATTGCACCTCTCATCAATTTTGAAGGCATGCATTATTATTTAACAAATGTCTTTCCGTTTTTAATTTTTATCAAAACACGGTCGCAGTACATAACGATTCCATTCATGGCATGAAGTTGGCACATGTACATAACACATCTTCATTACTTTTTTATCCTCTTCTTTCCCTTCCCCCTCCATTAATTTCTTGATCTTCTTCTCATTTGAAAAAGATCCATCTTCCTACTTTATTATCTATTTTATATTTTGTATTCCTATATAAGAGAATCTGAGCAATATTAAAGCCTGTGGGTCTGATTTACTTCACTTAGCATTAAGATCTCAAGCTTCATCCATTGTCCAACAGATGACTCAAGTTTAGCCTTTGTGGCAGAATACTACTCCATTGTGTATAAATACCACACTTCCTTTATCACTCATCTGCTGATGGATGGATAGGTCACATCCAAGATATAGCTATTATAAGTTGTACTGTCATAAACATAGGTGTGCACGGACCAGGGTAATATGATGTTATTAACTCTTTCTCGAAGATATCTAGGAGGGGAATAACTGGCTCCAATGGAATCTCTAGTTTTAGTTTTCTGAGGAATCTCCATACTGATTTCAACAGTGACTGTACTAGCTTACATTTCCACAGCAGTGCAGAAGGGTTCCGTTCCCCCATAGCCTCAAATATCTCTGTATCTTAGTTAAAACGATTCACTAGGGATTCTGCAGGTAGAGCTCTTTTGGCTTATTACAACAAATTCTTATTTACAGATGAAGAGGGTGGGAGCATTGCTAAAAATAGGTAAGATTCTGTAGGAAGATGCCAGATCACACTGGGAAAAGTGTTTAGCTAAGTAAGGCTAAGGATGAAAACCCAAGGGTTAAGGTCAAGCTCACAACAGATAAAAAGATATCATCATGCATCAGACTTCAAAAATGTGCAATTCCCATGGACATAGATTATAGGAAGGGAATTTGGTCTTAAGACAGAAACAGATAGTTGGAAAGAGTCAAAGAATGTGATTCCAGTCTAAATCTAGGAAGAGTGTGAACTACATTCAGTCCCGCCTAGAACACCTCCAACATACAACAAAGTCTCCTCCTGTGTCACTTAGTATAGTAGTACTATATACATGTTCCTGTCACTGTATACACAGAAGAAACATTAGAAATTATGATAGGTTTAAAGAAGTGTCCTTCTCTACTGCAGAGATATTGTAAATCTAGAGAGGATTATGAGCTAAGATCAATCAATACTCATAACAATTACTGGCATTTGAGTACTTTACAATGTACACTGAACAAGTCCTTTATGTGTGTTATATCATTAATAATCAGCAAACTCCAGGATGAGGTATTATGATTGCCTTTATTTTATAGTGAAGAGACTTGCTGAGGTTATAAAACTAGTATATGACAGAACCAGGACTTCACTCTAGCTTGTATGACTTCACAGCCCGTGCTCGATACCACCACATACCATCTCCTATTTCTTGCTAAAATGGTATTTCATTCACTATCATGTTACCAGTAATATACAGCATACCATGTGCTAATTTAAAATCAACTTATAAGGGATTATCCTTTTAGATTTTACCCAAAACAGATATAAAGACATTAGCATTGGCAGTGAGATGTTGTGCTAATTACACTTCACATTACTAACAAGCAAAGCCACAATTTGAGCTGTCTTTGTAGGTCCTCTTGTGGTATAATTTTACTAATGAAGTTGAATTTGAGGTATCTTACAATATGTGAGATTTTCCAACAGTGAATCGTAAAAGATACAAAAAGCACTTAAAGATCTGGGAACTTTAGTTTGAAGAATATACTTTGTTTTGTTTTGTTTTTTTGAGACAGGGTCTCACTTTGTAGTTCAGGCTGGCTCTGAGCTCACTATGTAGCCCAGGCAAGCCTCGAACTCAGCAATCCTCCTGCCTCTGCCTCCCGAGTGCTGGGATGACAGGCGTGAGCCACCACGCCCGGTGAAGAATATACTTTTAAGAACAGTATTTTGTTAATTCTCTTTGGTGGTTGAAAATATTTCTGTTTTTTTGTTTTTTGAGACAGGGACTCATTTTGTAGTTCAGGCTGGCCCTGAGCTCACTATGGAGCCCAGGAAAACCTCAAACTCAGCAATCCTCCTGCCTCTCCCTCCCGAGTGCTGGGATGACAGGTGTGAGCCACCACGCCCAGCACTGGGTATGTAGTATTGATTGCTGGTGGGCGTGAGTCACCACACCCGGTATTGTTATATGTGGTAACCGGGGATCAAACTCAAGATCTTGTGCTTCCCAGGCAGGTGCCGGAACCACTGAGCTAAATCTCTGGCCCCAAAAATATTTCTTAATGGGCCTATCTTCTGGACAACACTTACACTTGATTTGCAGTCTAGGTACTATCTCTTTAGGTCAGCACTATCCAATATGGTAACCATGTGCCATATGTGGTTTTGAGCCCTTGAGATGTGGATAATGTGGCTAAGAAATCAAATTTTGTATTTTACTCCTTTATATTTGATTTTAATTAATCTTTAGGATTTCAAATTTAAGTAAAGTCCTTTTTTTTTTTTTGAGACAGGGTCTTGCTTTGTAGTTCAGGCTGGCTCTGAGCTCACTATGTTGCCCAGGCAAGCCTCGAACTCAGCAATCCTGTCTCTGCCTCCCCAGTGCTAGGCACTGTGGAATGTGGTGCTGATTGCTGGTTGATTGCTGGTGGGCGTGAGTCACCACGCTCAGCATTGTTGTATGTGGTTAGCGGGGATGGAACTCAGGACCTTGCACTTTCGAGGCAGGCACCGGAACCTCTGAGCTAAATCTCCGGCCCCCAGTAATGTTCATTTTTATAGGACTACTTTTCCACTGAACCACTGAAATTTCAACATCTGAATCAATATGGTATTATTATATACCAGATTGCAGATACTTAATATGAAAAGATCAAATATCTAATTTTATATTGACTATATGTTAGAATGTTCCAAACATAATTCTTCAAATAAAGTATCATATTAAAATTAATTTCACCCTTTTCTTTTCACATTATTGAGGTGACTAGTAGGTAATTGAAAAGTTTGCATGTGGCACCCATTTATATTTTTACTAAAAAATTCTGCAACAGGGCCGGAGGGTTAGCCCAGTGGTTCCGGTGCCTGCCTCGCAAGCGCAAGGTCCTGAGTTGGATCCCCAGTAACCACATATAATGCTGGGCGTGGAGACACACCCACCAACAATCAACATCGCATACCACAGTGCCGGGCGTGGTGGCTCACACCTGTCATCCCAGCACTCGGGAGGCAGGGACAGGAGGATTGCTGGGTTCGCGGGGGCTTACCTGGGCCCCGTAGGAAGCCCAAGGCCAGCCTAAAAAAAAAAGCAAAACCCTGTCTCAAAAGAAAAAAAAAAAAAAAAAAACAAATTCTGCAACAGAGCATTTAAACATT
>PVIC010049012.1:0-13315 GCA_004025085.1 Thryonomys swinderianus
AAAAAAAAAAAAAAAAAAAAAAAAGAAAAGATCCTTTCCTATTTTCCCCAGTAAGGAGCCAATCAACCAATCAAGTAGGAGTACCCTCAGCCTAGGGACAGATTAGGCCTCAACCTCTATAAACCTACATCTCAAGCTTACCCAAAACAGTGGCTCTGTTTTGGACACCTGTGCCTGTCTCTCTGAGAGAAGGCAGCTTTCTCTCTTGCAAATTGACTTTACTAAGGTACAAAGCTCTGCTTCCCAACTTTTAATCTCTATCTGATTCTTCCACACCCTTCTGCATTGTTGGAGGAACCATGCCTGGGTTTCCTAGACAAGACAACAATAACACCTCAGAATAAACTCAAAGATGAACTTTCCATTTCCATGCAACAACAAACAGCAGGGTGAAGAAGGAAGTATTATGATGATCTAGAGGAGATCAGGGCAGTAGCATTCTCTGAAAGCATCAGAAACTGTAGAAATAGGGAAATGTTTCCTTTGAAAGACTCAGAGCACCACTTTGCAATAAAAAAAGCTATAGAAGAAAACTGCTTGTTTTAAGCATAGGCAAAAGAACAAGTGAAGCAACAGGAAAGATTTCTTTCTGAGCACAAAAAGTGTGATGCAGGCAACACCACACAGAAAACTACTTGGGCAGCTTTTGAGAAGAGCCTGCAGTCCAGGACCTGTGACAGGTGTAAAGTCAGCACTGTTTCTGAGGTCATTGAAAGAACAGGTTGGAAGCGCCTGGTTTCCTTTTTCCTCCAGGGTTCTGGTCAATCTCACACACACACACACACACACACACACACACACACACACACACACACACACACACAATCTTGAGTCCCATGGAACCAAAAGCAGCATCGTTATCCAGATAAAAAAACTAATAGTTGGACACATGAACTAAGTGGAAGGCCCAAGCTAATATTACTATTACTCATCTTTTAAATTGAGCTGATTGACTACAGTGTGATACAATTTCTCACAATTTCCTATGTAGACACTGGTGGAAAAGCAAGCAAAAAGAAAGCCAAGTTCTCCTTCATTGTCTTCTTAATGTGCAGGTATTCAAGCAAATCCATTATAGACCAGAAAAACACAGTTCCTTGCTTTTGAAGCAAAGTTACTTTATATAACAGTGCAAGCACTGTGTCTCAGTGGTAACCAAATCTTCACCAATTAGGTGGATCAGTCATTATTTTTTAAGTAGAGAGATAGTAAGGGGGGAGAAAGCCTTACAAAGTAACAAAGAGTTTTGTTTGTTTTCTCTACAGGCCAACGCAGTTGTTTAGAGAAAAAGACTTGTTTATGTGTGAAGACACTAAATGGCAGGACCCTAGGATTTCTATGCTATGTAAGGTCAAAGACAAGTCTTCTACATGAAGTATCTACAAGTGTGACTATGAGGAAAATAGATACAAAGCATTTACTAAGTCAAGAGAGTAGCCCTTGGCCTAATTATGAGACGTGAACCAAAGTTAGGCAGTCACAGTGGTTGAAGTTGAAAGGTTTGGCCTGAGCTTCAAAGTTGTTTACAGGTATAACTCTTGAGACTCTAAGTCAATCCCAGTGATAGAAATTTCTGAAATGATACCATGCCCATCTCACAGATTTGGTTCTTTAAAATTATCCTATAGGACTCCTAATAAAGAAAACCTATTGAGGGAAACCTATAACCTAAAGACACAGAGGCATAAATAATACAGTAAGTGTAGGGAGGGGGATTATGTATTCAATTCAGTAGGCTCTGGACACTTCTGAAAGATAAATGGGAAGCTTCAAAAAGTGAAGCCACCAACCAGCGTCAGTGAATCTGCATTGATTTATCCTAGAATCAGTTCAAATATAGTAAAGGTCACTGTGATACTGGGATGCAGAGAAGAGCAATTCAAACCCCTGCCCTCAAACTCTCCTGGATTACCCCGTCTTTCATGATTACTAACAGATGCACACAAAGAAGAGATTGTAGATCTACAAGTGGTAAGAATTGTACAGTGAATCTCCTTATTAGAATAAAAGATAGACAGGGGACAAGGTTCTAGGAAAGGGTCAGCACAAAGATGGGCATAAAAATGAACATTAATTTATCCTGTTCTCAGAGCAAGGACTTTCAGAACAAGACACTATGGAGTCAGGAGAGATCTTGAGACAGTGCCTTGTTAGGGCTAGGTTGATTGTCCTGCTGGTTTTGAAGGAGCTTTTACCCCACTTGGGGAGAGAATTTTAGGCATCCTTTTTTTTTCAGGGCTGGAGATTGAAGTGGTTTTTTTGTATTTAGCCTTTGTTTTTTTTTTAATTTATTGAGATAAAGTCTTCCTAAGTCACTACTAAGTTGCCTGGACTAAGTTTGAACTTGCGATCCTCTTACCACAGACTCCCAGAGTGCTGAAATTACAGGCATGTGCCACCGTGCCCAGCTGCATTAGATAACTTAATTACAAAAATACAAACTCTACAGTATTTTTTCTCATAAATCATTCACTAGTAACATGTAGATTCCTGATAGAACACTAATCACTTGCTAAAATCAAAAGAATAACAATCAGTTAATTGTTTTGTCTACTGGAACTCCAAATGATCACTATAGCTAATATTGCCTTAAAACCAGTCAAGTATTTATTTATTCTGGTTGTTATTGCCCTGGGTTGGTTCTGTTTTCTTTGTGTGTTTGTTTTAGCATTTAGGTTAGTTCAGCTCAGTTTAGTTGGATTTGATCTGATGTTGCCTTTAAGCTCACACAGCCCACATCTCTGCTGTCCGCTCTTGCCCCACATGGAATCCATCTTGCTGAGGCCTGTCTAAGCTGCCAGGGCTGGCCCCAGAGCCCTCTCTCTGTACACCAGAGCATCTGTCTTCTTTTCAGGAGAGCTAAGTGTTAACATTGTCCTGAACACGTTTGCTTTTCAGGAAGATTAATGGGCGTTCACTGTGCAGCAAGATAAACTTGTCTGGGAGGAGCAGGAGAGTGAAGCTAAATCAACATGGCCTAAGGCAGGAAAGAACCAAATTCAGATAATCTCCACCCCTCCTTCTCCCCCTTCCCCATTTCAATCTGCATACAATTTGATATTCATATATTAAAGCAGAATTGTATGGAGAAGCTAATACATGTGAGGTGTTGAAATGTACCTAGAAAACCATCAGGATGGATAACTTTGGATTTTCCAGGAAGAGCCTCTAGAGTTGCTGAGGATTAGGAGGACAGGCTGCACTGGGGGATGGGATGCAGGTGCAAACAGACAATGCAAGACCCCAAGGGGACTATTTAAGTAGTGATGATTGCTAAAATTCCATTCCAAGGACAGTGAATATGTTGACGATATAATTCATTTTCCTACTGGAGAGTGTCACAAATTATCTTGCGAGTCAGATGCTGACAGCATCCACCACAGGTCCTCTTCCTCTACTCTCTCCCCATACACTTTTGGATAAAATTAAAAGTAAATGTATATAGGTGCTTACCAAAGTATTGTGCTGCCAAAGGCATCTACTATACTGCATTGCATCTGCAACCTTGGAGTCTTTCTACTATAGAAAGATATAGAGACAGCTTTCAGACAGTTTTATTTTCAATATAATATAATATAATATAATGTAATGTAATGTAATGTAATATAATATAATATAATATAATATAATATAATATAATATAATATAATATAATATAATGTGTATCTGAAAGTTATAATGGATTCAAAGCCTCTGAGGTCCATTCTCTGAGATTTAACTAGTTGCTAATATTTGAAAAGTTTCTTCTCAACATTTTCTCTGGAATTTTTAAATTTACTCTCAAAGGGTTTTCTGTTTAAATGATCTAGAGATCATAGATTTCAAGGGAGGTTCCTTTCTCTTTGTGATTAAATTAAATGAAGATAATAGCATCTGGGAGGACTCACTTCTTACTTTGCAGATGGCCATTTTCTCACTGTATCTTCACGTTATGCAGAGCAAAGAAAGAACACAAGGTCCCCCATATCTCTCATGTGTGACCTTAAGTCATTAAACTGCTGAGGGCTTTGTATTCTCTTTTATAAATACACTACTATCTGAAGTTATCAGATATAATTTATTCAATTAGTCACTCTTGCATGATTTCATAGATTATTGATAATATCAAGATATTGAACAAGTGGTAACTATTCTTAGTACTGCCGCCACGATTAATGCTGGTAATAATGAAAACGATAGTGGTCATTTTGCCAACTATGATGGTTTACATTGAAAATATCCCCAAAGATCTGATACACTGATAGGGCTTTTTGAAGATGGTTGAATCATGGACATGATACAACTGGTTTGATTTTAAAGAATGGAGTATAGTCCAAAGAGGTGGGTCACTAGATATGTGACCTGTCAGAACATATTTTCAAATCCTTCCTTCTTTCTTGGTTTCTGGCCACAATGTCATAAGCATCTTTTCCTGGTCTATGCTCCTCTATCATCCTATCTCTGAGAGCCAGCTGGACTGTCAGACAAAATAAACCTCTCCTTCTTTAAGTTGTATCAAATATAGTATCTCAATGATGAGGTGTGACTAAAACATCAGGATTATGAGCATTACCAGAATAGCAGGACAACTATTAGTAATACAAATTGCATATTTTTCCATCAGAAAGTGATTTGAAGAAATTCATATTTTGGTGTTTGGGCAGAAAAGGGATATGCCAGAAGAAAAAAATACTTGATATTTGTTATGATTTTGTTTAAAATGCTTCTCAAGATTTTCATGCGTTTTGGAAAATCATTGGCTCATAAGGGCCCTATGCTCATCAGTAGAGTTAACCATTAATAAATTTATTGTTAAATGAACCATTAAGAGGTAGAATGTTACTGCAAGAGGCAGCTCACTTGGGTCTGAGCTAGAAGGGTATTTTTTTCTCTCCTGCCCTTCCCTTCTCTCTGATTCCTAGCTGCCATGGATTGAACACTTTTTCCTTTGCCATGCTCTCTGCCATCCTGTTTCTGCCACAGAGTCAGCCAATCATAGGCAGAGCCCAGGAGCCAAAACAAGCTTCTCCTCCTTTGAGTTGTGGGTGTTGAGTATTGTGTCCCAGGGATGGGAAAGTGACTAAGACAATATTATAGAAAAAAATGTTAGGAGATGAACTTGGAGACATGGTGATACACACCCATAATGCCTGCAAGCAAGAGAATGAAGGTGGAAGGTTGTGAGTTTGAGGCTAGCCTGGGCTATAGTGGGGAGCCTAGAATACACAGGAAGACCTTGTCTCAAATACTAAACCAAAACAAAGATAAACCTGCAAACAAAAAAAAAGCATAAAAACAGAATGATTTTTAGGGACTATGTTGAAATCTTAATCCCTGATATAAGGGCATTTGGACTTGGGCCCTTTGAGAAGTTCTGAAGGTAAAGCCATCATAATGGGCTATGTGCTCTCAACTGTGTTAGGTTAGGAGAAGACAAGCACTGCTAACCAAGAGGTGGGTCTCATAGGACATTGTATCTACTGGGATTGGGATTTCCAGTCTCCAGAATTATAAGAAATAAATCCTGGTGTTTAAGCCACCCAGTAAAATGGTAAGTTACCACAGGAACTCAAACTAAGAAGATAATTATGTGCATTAAAAAAACCTCACAGCAAGAAATTTGGACAGATCTCAGGGCTGGTAGCACAGATTCTATGGACAATAGGTCTTCTCTTCAACTTTCTTCCTCATACTCTGTGGTTAGAAAAATGTTTCTTCTGGGGCTCTGGTGCTCCTAGCATGTGGCCATGGTGAACTGCTTGACCTGTGTACACACACAGCCATAAAAGCATATTACTGTAGAGGCAGCAGTACTGCCACATCATATATATATATAAAATAGACCGGGTTGCCCCAATAGAGGATGAGCCACAGAACTGGAGAGCAGGTCTCAGGGCCTCTGAGAGGGCACTTATTCCAAAGGAGGAGACAATCTGGATTTATAAATGATGCTCCATACCATGGTTAACTCATGAGAAAAAAGCAGTAAAAATAGACACAGTGTGCTGCCTGAGCTGGAACTTTCCCTGGTCCAAATGGGCACATGCATCTGTGAGTAAAGTAGTATAATTCTTTCAGTAAAATATTGTCAGTGTTTTGGCATTGTAGGATTGACGGGAAACAGAGAGGAGCATTCTTTTGCCCACTTTTCAAGGGCCGAGAGGGACCACTGGCTTTGCCATCTCAGGTTCATCATCATTTAAGATCATATTTGGAAAACCCTGGCCAATTACCAACCTTCCTCTTCAGTCTGTTCTTGAAAGGAGTACCTGGGCTCCTTCTTTGCTTATAGGTGATTGGTCAGGATTAACTCACAGGTGTAGTGTGCTCTCTGGGATAGCAAGTCAGAAAAACTTTAGAAAGAGCCTGGAATGGCAACTATTAAAGAGGATGTACTCTTAGAGTATTTTAGTTTGGGGAAAAATGTGCATGACATCTCATTAGTAATTATCATTTGATGAAAACCTACAATGAAGTGTGACCAGCTGCCCCAGTTTGCCTAGAACTGAGGGTCTCCTGGGATGTAACCTACTAATCTTAAAATAGATTGTACAACAAAACTACAAATGTGTGGGGAGTGATACAATAACAAAAGCCATTCGACCACTCATGAAGCTATACAAACTCAGGTCTCCCTGAGAAGATTCATCCCACTGTTTCACTTTTTGTGTCTTTGACCTTATATGTATTGAGAAAATATCCATCAGATTCACAGGCAGATTACTTCAGGGGACATACCTGGGAAAGGAGATAGGCCTATGTGAGCCAACTCTGACAGATGTGGATTCTGAAGAGCAAAGAATAGAACTCACTGTGCAAAATGTCTCACACCTAGAATAGACTTCTCTACCTCCCAACTCATACCTTTACTCTCTGAAGCCAGGATATGGCAAAGTGGATTCTGTCCAAGTAGCAGAAAGCACAGCTCCCAGAGAAACAGGTCTCTATTCAGAGAAATGAATGTTTCTTAAAATTTTCTGTACCTCCCCATTCAGAAGCTCTCCAAAAGGTGGGCTGATTCTTGTCCTGTGGAAACCATCACTGAGGGTTTAATGTAGGACCTAAAAGAAAAAACCTTCCACTTCCAAATTAAACAGTTTGTCTTGTAGGAGGGATTTTGTTTTCTTTTCATGCTGGACCTAAATTTGGCATCCTATGGATGTTTTATTGCACAGCATTACCTTAGAGTTCAGCCAAATCTCCCAGTTCAGGAATGGCAGCTGAGAAAAGTCGAATGAATAGGCTACTTTTTTCCCTTTCTCTCTTTCCCTTAACTCCATATGTTTCTCAATTTCTAGCTCATAAATTTAATTAGATAAATATTTTTAAATATGGAAGATCGAGCATGTGAGAACTTGATAAATATGAAGCAAGCTTCTCTGGGCATAGCACTAGAAGGCCTGAACTCTGTGCTTAGAAAGAGAAGTATTGAAAAGTCTCCACAGAGAAGATAAATTTGTGTTTTTCTGCAAGACAAGCAAGATTTGATATCTAAACATGCTGGGGGTAGAGGAGCCATGTGAATACAGACAGCTCTGGGGCACTTTGTGAGCCAGCCTTACCAGAACACCATAGTTCGTAAATATGTTTGTGGCACTGGAGATATTTATATAATCTGCTTGTTGGATTCGTGTCAAAAGAAAGGGTAGTAAGTAGAAATGCATCAGAATTTACTTGACATTCCTCAGTGACCTGCTCTGTCTCCAGTGGCAGTACCAAAACCCCAGGTATGAGAATTGAGATGACCAGGACAAGCACTTAGGGAGAGGTCTCAGAGTGATACCCAGGAGGGGAGAAAGGCCTACGCTCTAATCTGGTGCTGTAGAGTAGGCCTAACCCAAATGTTCACTGACTACATAGTTTGGGGCCAAAGAGTCATAGTGTAAACATTTATTGGGTTATAGAATGAAGCTTGTTTTTTCACAGAGGTCTGGATGGGTTAGCAATTCTGGAATTCCTCCATGTACACTATAGTGCTGAGAAAAATGTTCTCATTTTCAGAAAAGGTACTTATGAACACAGTAAGAAAAAGAGATGGAATGAACCCAATGGTATTAGATTGGTTTTCTGTGAACTCTTGGCATGATTTCCTAGACAGATACAGAGAGAGACGGAGGTGTATGTTCATAGATACAGAACACATGCAGGTGTAGAGAGGCATATATACATAAATCTATATCCTTCATCTTCTTAGAAGGCCTAAAACTAAATGACCTCAATGACAATAAGTACAGTTGGCATGCAGATCCTGCTTTCTAAATTCTGTTCTCTACTAAGAAGAGTTAGGGTTCTTTGAAGTGATGACTGAGTCCATGGCTACAGGGGAAAGGTAAAATATGAGTCCTTTTGTGTTAAAAAGCAAAAGATGTTCAGTAATGCTCAAAAGATAGAGAAGCCAGCTTGCAAGAGCTTCTGATGGCCAACTCTGAAGCAGTCTGAACAGCAAGAGAAGTTATGATTGTAAAATATTATAGCTTAGTGACTAAAACAAAAGTCTATAAACTCAACTAAATGATGAGAAGAAAAATCTCTTCCATTAAGAAATGTGGAAGGGATGATATTAGAATGGGGATCATGTCTCCACACAATAAGTCCTTTCAGAGTTGTCGACAGGACCTCACTGAACTTGCTGACTGACCTTTGAGAGTCAGTTTCTGAATTTTCCGTCACTAATTATATAAACCTAGACAGAGACACGTCTCGCTATTTAATAAGACTGTGTCAAAAGCCTACCATTTAAGATGATGTGTTGGGTGTGGAATAGGGGCCCTCCCTGCCAAGAACACTGGTGATTTCATTCCACATTTAGACTGATCTGTGAAGTTAACGGCAAGCAAAAGAGCCCCCTCTATACTGGAACCAAGCCCTGCTTGGAGTGACCCTGTTCCACTCAGAAATAGAAGTTCATCATGCAGCATCTACAGGACCTTGGGGAGAGGCCTGAAAACAGAGAAACTTAATAAATGTTGATTGAATGTATGAACAGATAACTGGGTAAAGTCATGTATAAGCCTTGAATTAGTCACTAAGGAGACCTAAAAAAGGAAAATATATCTGCTTCAAGAAGATTATAATCTAACTTGCCACTATTTTAAAAATAGAACAGTCTATTCTTTTGGAATCTGAAGACATGCATAACTCTCTGCATCTCCGTTCATCACTTTTTCTTTGTTCCTGTTTATGAATGGCAGAGAGTATCCTCTATGAAATATAGCCTTTGTAAATGCATCCTGAATTTGAACACTATGTTGTTTTGTGATCGCTCCCATTTGGGATTCTGAATGACTCCAAGTGGATTCACTGGGGCCCTTGGGAAACAGAAAAGCCGAGGAGAAAAGGCGCACACACAGTGCACAAGTGCACGTACACCAGTGTCGTAAATAGACACCTAACTAAAAACAGCTGTGCAGAGCTATTCCGTGAAAGGTTGAGTAGCTGGAACCCAGGTCTGGGTGGAAATGAGTTCAGACTCTTCCCCCTGAGGCCTTCTTAAGGCTTTGCAGGAGGGAAAGAGCAAGGTCTGGGAAGTGGGGAAATGGAATGGCTCATCCTATTCTCGGTGTCTGGATCCCTGCTGATTTTCCACTTCTGCTCACCTTTGCAAAGTCACACTCTTTTATTTATGTTACAGTCAGGCAGAAAGCAGCCTGGAGCACACTAAGGGTATTGACCAAAAAGAAATACAAATCAGATTTGACCAAAGCAAATAGAAGCTTCATACAGCTGCATGGGAATAAGAAGGATGTTATATGCTACTTTACCTGATCTCTTTCCTGCTCAGGAAAGTCAATGGATAAGTGACAAAATTTATAGTGCATGGAGGGAGGAGAGAGGCAAGACTTACAACATTTGAGTCTGAGTTCCTGTCCTGGAAATGATGTTTATTCTTCCCCTAAATTCCTCTTTTCCAAAGGAATCTGGTCTGTTACTAAGTAGTCTTCATGTCCTGAGTAGGATGTAGTGGAAAAGGCATGTCTCTGCTTTAAAGGTGAGCAATTTAGGCTCCTTTGAGTTAAAATGGTCTCTTCTAATAAAAAGTATACTGTAGGCTGATGTATTACTAAAACTGGAGAAATCTTAGAATCCAAGCCCTGTATTGCACAGGGAGAAAACCAAAGCATAGAGGAAGGAAGAGATTTGTTCAATGTCTCAGAAATATTGAGTAGAACTCTCACTGCAAATGTAAAGCCAAACTTCCAAATCCAATCCTGAAAAGATCATATGGCAGACATCATCTTGCCATCTCCACAATGAAATCATCCTTTTTTCTTGTTGTGTGTTGGTTGGTTCTCATCCAGAAATATCCAGCTTGATCATTCACCTTAGTCATCTGAATCAGAGTTAATTCCTATGCAGTTGCTATAGGAAGCAGTGTTTTTTCTGTCCAATTGTATCAATGTTGCCAAGACTCGGTGGACTCAGAGAGGAATTCCAGTGAAATTTTCTATGATCATAGCATTATTGCAATGGCATGTAATTCCCAAAATAAATAAATGACAGCTTCAAGATCCAGTATACATTAGCATTTATTTTCTCTTACTCTCCTTTGTCTTCTGCTATAAGAATCATGTGAAGACTCTAAAGTAGCTTGATAGGGAATAAGAGACACATGGCTTATATTGCCCATTGTTTTAGCTGACAGCTGAGCAGCTGCCAGACTATGTAAATAGGGCCATGCTGGATCATCCTGCCTTCAGCTAGCCTTGCAGCCTAAGCAAGTTCATAACCAAGTTCAGGAGAGATCAGCAGAGCTGGCTAGACCAGAACTATTGAGCTGACCCAAAGAATCACAAGGTAAAAGCAAATGGTTGTTGATCAAAGCCATCAAGTTTTGAGTTGGTTTGTTAGGCAGCCAAGACTAACGGATAGCCCTATGTATTCATGCTCCAAATGAATGAGAGCTGGTATATGTGGAGAGGTTGCCAAGAACCGTCCACCAGCAGAATCCTCCACTCAGCAGAGAGGACAGAGAGGATGGTTTTGCATAGAGTTATCTCCACCCCTCCTCTTTAGCGGCAGCTTTTCTGATGAATAGGCTCATTGTGACCCCTGAAAAGAGACTGCTGGTTGGGTGTGGTGGGTGACCAGGATATGACCTAGTTTCATTAATACTGTGCTCATCAGCTGAGCCAATCAGCCTGCCTCTGTCTTCCTGGAAACTCTTACTACCCACTGTCTTCCAGACTAGAACACCCCACCCATTAATCTTCCTGTTAAATCAAGACAGAAACATCATGGTAGAAGAAAGCTGTGAGTCTTGTGGCAGTGCAGAAACAGAGGGAAGAGAGAAATTGTGGAGGGAGATAGAAGCTCCAAAGACATGATCACAGTAGTACACTTCTTCCAACAGGCCCACCTTCTAAGAGCACTCACCTTAGTCATCTGAGGAGGAGAGAGGTAAGACTAATGTCTTGCCAATGATCTAACTCATCAGTGAATGAACACACTGATGACTATAGCTCCACCCTGATCCACTGCCTCTCAAAAGCTCCACTTCTGAACATCTGAAACCTTGGGGGGGGGGTATTTTAGATCTAACCCTCTCTTTTAAGTTGTAGGTGTTGAGTATCATGTTTCGAATAGAATGAATAGGAAAGGATTGCAAGGAAGTATCCCTGCATCTGTGGGACAGTGACTATTTATCAAACAGAAAAGAAAAATTTAGTATTTCATCAACCAGAACATGTATATTTGAATAACTGGTACAGTTGTGATGTAATATGCCCTTGATTTCTCTTACAGATGATGCTAATCTTCAATTAGGAGCCTGAACTATCCTACTACTTCCTGGACAAAATGTACGGGAAAGGTAAATACATTTTGTTAAAAAGTATACTAGTCTAGATAACTTTGCAAGGAAGAAACCATCAGGTTCCTGATCTACTATAACTACATTTCTTATGTTATTTGGAAACCAGAAAAATGATAAGTAAAGTTATCAGAGACTCTCAAGACCAGAAAGGAGCTCAGAAGTCATTCATTGAAGTCCTTTCATGTACAAGTAAGGACACTAGGTCTCTGGGAGAGGAACTAATTTGCACACAGTAACACTTGGAGAAAAGATAATAGAGAAATAGCACAGAGCTAACAGAATGAGAGAGGGCAGATATGAAAAAGCAAATGGGGAGGTTGTTTGATATGGTTATTCAAGAATAGGGAAGTGAAATTACAACCCCTCAATTTAAAACCGGTCTGCTCCTTGGCTTCTAGAATCACCCGGGCATAACAGTTTGGGTATTTTTAAAAAAGGAAGTTGCAAATAATAGACAATGATATTAATGTCATGATGACTAAAATGTCCAGATGTGCTCATAAGATATTATTGACATCAGTATACACTGAATATTCTGTATGATAAATGTAACTGTCTGACTTTTACTGGCACTCTGACATCTGCCTCCTTTGACTGCTTAGAGCAGAAATTCTGATTTCAGATCTCTCCTTCAGAGGTGGAAGTTTAGTTGGGTGGATCTCTTTTGTAGATCTGTTGATCAGTTTTAATGAAATTTAGAGCATTCGACTGAAGCAGGTGATGGGTTCCAAGTGAAGGCAGGCACCATGGAGAGTACCCTGCCTAAGAACAGGAAGACCTGGAGTTTGGCCCAGGCCTTGACATTAACCAGCTGTGCGACCTCAGAGATGTGACACCTCTCACTGTACAACAAGCAGTCTGCACCAGATGACATCTGAGTTTTGCCTTCTTGAGGTTTTATGCTGGAGAAATGAGACTGACCTGCCCTGACTTCCTGCACAGTTAGCTGCTGAGCAGGACGTGAGCTCACAGGGAGGAGCTGACAGGAAGATCAAGGGTGGAACACTCTGGTAAAGCACAGCAGGGTTCAGAACACATACTAACAGAAGCTGAAGTGAGAGACCAGGGTGAACTCTGACACACTTCCTCTGGGGTCATCCAAACAATAAATTATTTCCTATCTTTAGGACCTGCAGACTATCCAAACATTTAATTATGTACCATATAGGGAAAGCTGAGAAAGTCTATGTCTACCTGCTAGCTATAGAAACATGGGCTGGGGCCACCTCACTGAAGGGCAATTTAAAATATTCATCAGAAGGACAAACATACATTTCTCTGACCTAGAAAGTGCTTATTGCAGCACACAGAATCCCTCCCCCCCACAGTTCATGTGTTAAAGCCCTAACCCTAAAGGTGATGGTATCAGGAAGTGGGGCCTTTAGGGGGGGATTGGTTCATGAGAGTAGAATATTCATGAATAAAATCTTTGTGCTTAATAGAAGAGGAGAGAGAGACAGAGACAGAGACAGATACAGAGACAGACAGAGAGAGGGAGAGGGAGAGAGAGGGAGAGAGAGAGAG
>PVIC010049013.1:0-13306 GCA_004025085.1 Thryonomys swinderianus
TCTGTACATTTAAGTGTTTTGAATTATTTTTGCATGTGGTTAATCTATAAAAATTCTCTTGTTAGAAAGAATTTTAGACTACAGAATTTTTGCTTTTGGCATAAGTGTGTTGCTCTTCCCCTGGTTTTATAGATATTTTCATAAAATTAGGAACAAAAGCTATTGAACTATTAATTCATCATATAAAAATGCAACTTCAATAAACTAATAACACTAAGAAAATCAGCTAAAACTGCTTATGTCCAAAGTCTATGACATGGTGGCTTATTAAATAGCAATAGGACCTCTGGCATATTATAAAATAGCAGAAGCACATGAAATAACCCTATACACTTTACCTTAACAAAATTATTTTACCATTTGAGGTCCCAACTCTGATCATTCTGTGAGGACAGCAGAACAAGTCTGTCTAAGGCAAACTGGGCAGTTGGTGGCCAGACCACTCTCACTAGATAAGTATGCCTGAAAGCAGCATTTCCTGAACAGGAAGAGACAATATGTTGATTTATAGAAGCCAGACCTGCAGAATGTTCTAGACAAAGTTGACAGGTTGTTCCCAGTAGAGAAGCTGAAGGTATAATTCAAATTTTGGATCTCAATGTAGACAGGAGAGTCAATTGGATTTATAGCACGCAGAACTTCCTGTCAAAGACTGGTGGACTTAGAGGAACTTTTCTGAGAGTCATTCCACAGACTCATCGCCATGGTGACATCTGATGGATTGTAGTAGACCAATCTGTTGGAGTAACAGGAGATTAAACTGACTGCCCCAGGAATTCTGTAAGGAAACAGGAAGAGGACTTTTCTGCCTGGTAGTTGTAATGTGTGATTACCCTGCATGGTGCATCTGTTGCTAGTGTCAGCTGCTGGCCTTGAGGCCCATAAGCTCTCACCCCAGGAGTGTGATTTTCTTGATAACCATCTTCAATGTCTTTTCTACGCTGTAATTTGCATAAGAACATGTCCTTAGCGTGATGTCTAGTTTCAACTGAATAGATTAAAACCTTCATAAATATGCATATCTGCATTTTATAGCCCAGAGCTAGTTTACTGTTCTGTTGTGGATTTCAGATGGCTACGCGTCCAAAGCAGTCGATCACTGCCAGCTTCACTTAGAACCAACAGAATCACTTACTGATGCCCAGTTGTGGCTCTTTTCTTTTGCTGTGCTTCCATTGTTATGTTTCACTGGGATTCTTTTCTCAGTCATTCCTAATGTGTCTTACCACACTGAAAAGCCTGTGCTTACAGTGAGTAACAACTAATCCATGACAGAAATGATGCATAAAAAGCAAAGATGTAATTGTATGCTTATGCTTATGCTATACCATATGAATCAAGTAAGTTTCATAGAAACATAATTGTGTTCTGCTCTCTTCACTCTCTGGATGAGTTTGGAAGGCTTCGTCTAAGTAGACTTAAATTATATTAGCTAAGAAGATGGAAATTCCAGCCTAAACACTTTTAAAAAGTAATCTACTATCAAATTTGTAGGCTGTAAATTTTTAATAGCTCTTTAGGGGCTGTGTTTATATGCAGTAAAGCAAATACCAAATTATTTTCTTCAACCACATTGAAAGTTGCTGAACAGATAAAAGTCTCTAAGCAGCACTACAAGCAGTCACATTTCCCACAGTGGGCAAGAGTTTGTGTGCTTTATATGGAAAGATGGACCCAGGTACAGCAGTGTGGTGCCTCAGAAATGAAGGGACAGTGGTGAGGAACAGAGCTGGAACTAACTTGGAAGATCACAGGACAAGGGCTATGTTTTTAAAAAGATAGAAAAAGCCTGGGCCGGAGGGTTAGCTCAGAGGTTCCAGCGCCTGCCTAGCCAGCGCAAGGTCCTGAGTTAGATCCCAGTAACCACATACAATGCTGGGTGTAGTGACTCACGCCCACCAGCAATCAATACCACATACCACAGTGCCGGGCGTGGTGGCTCACGCCTGTCATCCCAGCACTCGGGAGGCAGAGGCAGGAGGATTGCTGAGTTCCAGGCTTGCCTGGGCTACATAGTGAGCTCAGAGCCAGCCTGAACTACAAAGCGAGACCCTGTCTCAAAAAAAAAAGAAAAGAAAAAGACTTAAAGCAATGGTGAAGTAAAGTACTCCAGGACAAAGTGTATATTATAAAGAAAGTACATTGAAACATTTATTTATATATTTACGATGTTTGGGAGTAAATGGAGTATACTTCAGTAGCTATGTAAAATGCTTAGCACTTGGGAGAGTAAATATTCAGTTGTTGATACATATAAAAATATGTTTATAGCCATCAAACCAGGGAGTTATATCAAGGTATTCATGAGCATTTATGATTTGGTCATAACTTGGACACATTTAGACTCTACTGATAGTTATCATTTATGGAATCCCTTCTATAATCAAGGAGCTCATCTAGTTGCTTCACGTATCTTAACATTTTTGCTCATGTAGCCATGGGATATAAAGGCTATCATTTTCTCTTTTTTATATTTAAGGAAATTGAATTTTTGAGAGGTTCTATAATATGCAGAAAACAAGTAGCCATAATGTTAGAGCTGGGTGTTCCAAAACACATAATTTCTGGTTATTTATGGACTCAAATGCTAAGGAAATTCAACTGGATTTACCCTTTCAATAGACAGATTACAATACCAGAACAAAGTACATATCACCTCGTTATTCACACCTTTCAAGGAATGATCTAAAGTACGGAAACTCAGATGACCCAATAGGTGGGAGAGCTAACGTGGAGGCCCTGTTGGCGATATTCTGGTGATCTGCAGCCCTGTTACCTACTAGCACAGGAGCCCAGACACAGGTGGGGTGTCAGTTTAATAGTTGAGGCAGACCTAACTCACTTTTTTTGTTTGTTTGTTCTAGAATGTGTTTTGTTGTTCAGAATGTGTTTTATTTTTCTGGCATCAGGAATCAAACTCAGGACCTTGCACTTTCCATTTGAAGCACGGCCCCACTGAGCTACATCCCTGACACTCCTGGGTTTTCTTGTTTGTTTTGTTTTGTTCTGTTTTGTTTTGTTTTGTTTTGTTTTGTTTTGTTTTGTTTTGTTTTGTTTGATGAGTTTGACTTATAGACTCTGTACCTACCAGGGGAACATCCTAACACTACTGGTATTTTCAGAAGAAGGAAATACAGCAGACAGTTAAGTTCCAGCTGAGGATATTTGGCCATTCATAATCTGGTCTTTTTTGAACATGATCAATTGAACATAGTTTCACCAGCTTCCAGGTGATTTCTCTTCCTTTTCTACCCATATCAGCAAGACTTAAAGTCAGTTGGCAAAGATTTTAACTGAGGGTGCTCATTCATGTAGAAATCCACAATTGGTGATATACAATACAATATTATAGAACCAAGGTAATCTGAAAGAGAATCAGTTGACACTGTTGGCATTGGAAATAGGACATGATATAGGTGGCATAATGGGAATTGTGTAGACTCTGTTCTTTTTGTTGACGCTTTCATACCTATTGATATACTGTGGTTCTTTTTTTTTTTTTTTTTTTTTGAGACGGGGTCTCGCTTTGTAGTTCAGGCTGGACCTGAGCTTACTATGTAGCCCAGGCAAGCCTCGAACTCAGCAATCCTCCTGTCTCTGCCTCCCAAGTGCTGGGATTACAGGCGTGAGCCACCACGCCCGGCATGCTGTAGTTCTTTTGAACCTCCTGTCATTAAGAGAAGTTGCTCCAGAGCAGTATTTCAGGACACAAAAGAGCCCTTTTAAAAAGGTTTATGTATTGTTGACCTGTTTTGCTTTGACCCAACACAATAATCAATAAAGATTTAAGGTGGGAAACATATAAATTTAGTAACCAGTAAACATGGGCAACAAAAGTTATTTTTATTCATAGGTGAGCACTCAATAGTTTTTTTGTTTATGTTGGAAATCGTGGTGTTTATTACAGTCTCAACCATGCTGACCAAAGCTGATTTGGGGTCCTCCTCCTTGCTAAAAGAAGACCAATAGATGAATAGCTATCATTGGAAATAAAATAATCATATCATAGATTAAGAAGATTTTACCAAAAACAGAGGTATCTGAAGCAGAGCCATCTTCAAGAAGTATAAAATCCAAAAGCTCTTATATCATGTGTTTCTCAAACATATTATTCATAGAAGCCCTATAAATTAACTACTATATTCATTTTACAGATGTTAGGTAGATTATTGAAAATATTTCACTAAAAACTTATAAAATCAGAAAGGGAGACTGTCTGTCTGCGGATATTTTATTATTCATTTCAACCATCTATATTTTTAAAAGACTCAAAAGCCAATCACTGCTGAGATCAATGCATGGTAAAGACGAGACAGCATCGTTTTAATCCTTGCTATTCTCCTAAAATAACACTAACCGGACGGGATGCAGATATCTCAGCCACACAAGCAAAACACATGATGAAATGTAAGAAGAAAGTTGCAAAAGTCAGGTTATCTTATAATTCACCTTACTCCTTCCCCATTGATAATTTACAAATACAAAAGTTACTGAGCAGAATTTCAGCATCATCCAGAAAATGACAAGGGAATAGAATTCATCCAAATGTTAATTTTTGGATATGCTCAACCTTCAGGACACTCAGAAACGTGTGTAAATGACAGTTGTTTAAGCCACTCACACTGTGATACCTTACAACAGCAGCCTAAGCCAAGTACGATGATTATCCTTTTTAGTTTTTCTAACATTAAAGAGTTAAATGTTTATGGAACAATTCTTCAGATGGACCACGCCAATGGCCACACTGATATATACATGATAACAGGTCCACAAACCTTACCATGCAAACATACACAAATGTACAAGTTTCTAGAATGAAACTCTGGGCTTAGCTAATAGCATTGCACAAATACAATGTTTTTCTTCAAATGTTATAGTAGTTGGGCCTGTCAACATGGAGGAAAATGGGTGAGAGACTCAAAAAACTATACATATTATTTATGCAATTTCTGGTTAGTTTATAGCATAATTAGTTCAAGAAATTTTAATGAGAATTAAATACATTCTGACAGTATAAGTAGATTATTGATGGGCAAAATGAGTTATAAGGTTTACAGAGAGTATTTCTGCAGGAATCATATAGACATACCAAAATTTGCTAAACTGAGAAGATGTAGCTCTGACTTATGGAAGCAGATTAATTTGAAAGGGTAGAATTAATTAGTTAATTAACTAACTGAAAACTATAAGATGGTGGTCTTGTCAGTCACCTAGACAGTGGTGATCATTCCCCCAGTATTTCCTTGGTATTCACGGGAACTGGTTCCAGCTCTCCATTCTAAAAGCCACAAATGCTCGAGTCCCTTGCGCAAAATAACACAGTATTTGTAAGTAGCATATCCACATCCTCTTGTGTACTTTAAATCATCTTTAAAGTATTCACAATATCTATTACAAGGTATAAGCTTTATAAATAGTTGTTTTAATGTAACTGGGAAATGATAACAGGAAAAAATATTGTCCAGGTTCAATGCACACACAAAAATTCCCTCCAAGTATTTAATTTTGCAGTGCACTGTAACTACAAAATCAGACCCTGAGTCTGGAGAGGGTCTTCCCCTACATAGCCATCACTGGGGGAGAACAGACAACACACCAGAAGAAAGGAAAGGTTTGTTTCAGCTCAGATGTCTGCAGTTGTCTGGCTTCAAGGTAAGTCTGCATGGCAGGAGAGAGCTGCTCACGCCCCAGAAGGCAGGAGGCAGAGACTGAGCAGAGCCCAGGACGCTTCCAGTCCATGCCTCCTGTGAACAGACTGACTATGTCAAAGTCAATAACAGCCCATCCGCCACGTGGTTCTCTTGACCCCTCACAGGGAGCATGAGTAGGTCTATAATGAGGGACTGGATCGAAGCCATCACAGGCTGTGAAATGGCATCTCATTTTACAGACTAGGACAATATCCAAAGGAAGTTAAATGGTACGGAGACAAACAGTTGTAGTTAACACAAAAACCAAGGACATGGTCTTATTCCCAAGTTACTTTTGTTTTGTTTTGTTTTGACTCACTTCATGTCCTCTATGTAGTGCCAGAAGGGGAAAATAAAAGACTCTAAAACTCCAGTCTGCCTATAATAATCCTAATATATCAACTAGACTGAAAGTTTAGTACATATTTCACAAGAAAATAGTTATTTTGTTAAAACTCAGGGCATACAAAAATATCTCAAAAGAACCATATGAAGTATACAATTTTGATGCCAGTGAGTTTTCTTGTAATTTAATTTTTTCTGTGCCATTTTCTTCTTGGGTGTAAAGACATACTTTATTATAATAGATACACCTTGAAATAAAGCATTATTAAATATAAACCAGTATTTAATTAGTCAAACAGAATGGTGGACAGAGGAAAGCCACTGTTCCAGGCATAGCTGATGCTTGCTTTCATATCAGGATTACCACGGATGCAGGCAAAAATCCACAGACCAAACACAGGAATGTTTGGGTCTGAGGGGTCTAACACACTGGTAAGCACTTTCCTGGAAGGTTCAAGGCCCTTGCTCCAATTCTCAGCACTTAAAACAACAACAACAAATAGGAATATTCATATTTGGGAATGGTTGTTTATGTAAGGAGAAGTTATCATGACCACAGGGTCATGGAGTTACAAAGAACTGAACTAGAAGTTTAATGGTTACAGAGCCATTTGATGAGTAGTCATATACCCACAAGGCTGGTTTGAAAAAGATGCAAAGAGCTCGCAGAAGAAAATAGTCTGGGTGGCAGCAACAGGGTTTGTAACTCATGAAAAGTGACCACTGTATCTCAAAAGAGCCCAAAGAGTCCCCATCAGAGGTTTGATGCAGACTGCAGAGGTTGGTAGGATGTATTTGACACTGAAAGTACAAATCTATTTCAGAACCTGCTGAGCTGGGCACATACTCATAAGTGAAATAAATAATCATGCTTTTGATGCATCTTGCTGTCTAGGTTTCACAGTGCAAGATCTGGCAATTAGGCAGAGAGGATGTTCTTTTTATTTAACTGGTACATTTTATTGGTACATCATATATACACATCACAATTGCACTCCACATTGAGAATTTGTACCAGTATATGACACAACTTAATTCTCATTTTCCCCTTCCCCTACCCACTCTACAACCCCTGCTCCTATATACATAAGCATTATATCCTTTTTTAACCATCAATGTTTTTCTTTCCTCATTATTTATGCCTATACCCCATTTCCCCTTGAATATGTACTATTTCACAATATCAATCATGTGTCCTAGAACATTTACAGCTTCAGTTTCTCATACCAGAGAAAAGATACAATATTTACACACCTGTGACTTATTTATTTCACTTACGAGTATGTGCTGAAGGTATGTCCATTTGAGAATAAATGATCCAATCTCATCATTCTTTATGGCAGAGTAATACTCCATTTATTAAAAAAAACACATCCTCTTTCTCGGGTCAAGTTGATGCATTTGGGTTGTTTCCAAGATTTAGCTATCACAAACTGAGCTGCTATTAACATGGGTGCACATATGTAACTGTGATAGGAATCTTGTAATTCTTTAGTGTATATCCCCAGCAGGGGAATAGCAGGGTCAAATGGAACCTCTAATCCTAGTTTTTGGAGGAATCTCCACACTGATCTCCGTAATGTTTTTACCAGTCTACATTCCCACAAACAGTGGAGAAGTATTCCTCTTTCTCCATAACCTCGCCAGCATTTGTTGATGGCTAATTTGCTTTTCCATTGGCTGATACTGAACAGTGGCATTCATCATATTTTTTACCACATCTCCTAAAGACAGGACAGAGAAATCCAGAACTATTCAGATAGAGCCAAGAACAACAGATAAGTATGTTTGAAGCAAGAGGAGTATTTTGAGGTGCTTAATGCAATCTGTTTTTTACTATAACAAATTCTTTAAGATTTAAACATACACATTATTCTTGGATCCCTTCTTATATGACTTGAAGGGTTAAGGATATTAGGGCTGAAATAATTATGAATGAGCCAAATGAGTTTTGAACAATTAGACTTATTTGTTCTTAGTATTGTCTTGGCCAGTGGTAGAATTCCACCTTCCATTGCATTCTTGTCAGCAGTTCAGTTCAGATATTGACCCAAATTTTCCTGGTATCTAACTGAATAGTGCTCCAGAGGTAAAAAAAAAAAAAGAGCAAAGTGTACAAGATGTTATAAAGCAATACAGTAAATGTTTATCTTAAAAAATAAGTATGGTCTACCTGGGGATGTAGCTCAGTGGTGCCATGCATGCTAAGAAAGCACAAGGTCCTGATCCCTGGTACTGAAAAAAAAATTATTGTAAATGACATATTGCTATTAATCCCTTTCAGAAGATTCTTACTCACTTCAAACAGATTCACCCCATTGTTCTTGCAGCCCTGTAAAGCAGGACCAGAAGTTCTCTTTGGTATTTGAAGGAGGTGTGGTCAATAATATGGTAAATACTGGTATCAAGTATAATAATATGGAAATGAGGGGTTGTAGAACTTTGTAACCTTTTGATGTGTCCTTACTCACCTTATTACCAGTTGTGGCACCATGTAAATCCTGGCTCTTGCCCAAAGTCAAAATGACCTTGAAAGGTAAACATTTGAATCCATTCATGCCCTAAAGGTAGTTACACAAGTGCAACTAAAGATTCTTAGGAGAGAGGACACCCAGCACTGCTTCAAGGAGTGACAAGAATGCTACGTGTATTGGCATCAAGGGGGAGGATTTTGAGGGAATTAATGGCAATGTGTCTTTTGCAGGAAATATTTTAAGAAATGTAATTACTGCATTGGTTAGCAGACCTTGAACATGAGAGGGTAAAATTCAGAGAGAAAGAGAGAGAGAAAGAGAGAGAGAGAGAGAGAAAAGCTAGGAAAGGAAAAACAAAAGTAGTATAGATCATCAGACGTGTGATACTAAGGAGTGATTTCCATGTGGCGAATATAAGATGCAAAGTGTCATAATCTCACCTGATTCTGAAATCTGAATCTTCGCATTATACTCTGAAAAGTTTAAATATTGAAAAATACTAGTACATGATTTTCTTCTTGGATCCTGGCCTTAGTTTCAATTTTATGAGCTTTTCCATCATTTCCATTACAATGAGGAAAAACTTTCTAAGTTATTCAGAAGTAGATTTAAGTATTTCTCTATTAGTCCCTCTGTCTCTGGCTGGCATGAGTCTTTTGTGTGTGTGTGATAATGGAAATTAAATAAAAGCATACATTTGAAGGAAAAAGGCCTTTATTGGAAAGCAAAAAAAAAAAAAAAAATGGTAAGGGACTCTAGTCCGAAGATCTGACAAAAATTATACCAACCGTTAACAGAAGAAAAATTGAAAAAGGACTCTGGAACAGCTAGTGACATACTCTGATAGGGCAAATCAGAGCAGCTGACTTGTAAAAGGAGAACAAAGGTTTAATGACTAGTTGAGTTGGACCAGGGTCTGTTAGATCATTATCTTAATGCTTGTGTCTCATAGGAATCCTCGAGATTGAAGGGCTGATTCCCTTCACATGAAAGGCTTTTATCTGCTCGGAGCAGACTCAGTCATCTGAGGCCCTTTTTTTCTGGAATCCAGGTGATCACAGGTTGAGAAAAATGTCTGGAGACTGCTGCCAGGAGGAGGTCTAGAACACGAAGGATAAAAGTTGGTGTGTTAGTTATTTTTCTCTCATCGCGGAGACAAAATACTCAACATGGAAAACTAAAAGGAGAAAGGTTTATCTGACTTACAGTTGGTAGACATTTCAGCCCCTTGAACCTTTCAACTTCAAGGTGGAGTAGCAGAGGGACAACAGTTTATGGCGCTGGAAGACAGCAAAAGCAACAGAGGGACCTTAACAGAGTCTTTCTGCCCTTTTTATCTAGACTAGGACTATAGGGATGAGGGTGGTGAAAAGCCGATCATCCATGTGTGGTGGTTTAATAATCACACATTCTAGATTCAACCACAGTTGGAAATGCATGAGGCTCTGGGGGCACATTAAACACAAGCACAAAATATTCATCAAATGGGGATTAAATAGAGAAGCTAGTCATGTGGCAAGGGTGCAAGGAAGGAGCATTTCGGGGAAGGGGTGGGTTAGGGAGCTTTCCTGAAAGATCTTGGTCCTCCCTGTCAGGTGACTGGCACCTATTTAGAATACCAAACATTGGTATTTATCCCTAGCAAAAGCATGCAGGTGTAGTAGTTTTTTCTTCTTTATAATGCTGGCCGTCAGGGATGTAGCTCAGTGGTAACACATCTTTCTGGCTAGCACAAGGTTCTGAGTCCATCTCCAGTACTGGAAAAAAAAACTATATATATAAAATGCTGAACTTCAGTGAATGTGTCTTGATTGTCCTCCATATTGGCTCCCCAAGGGTTCAACCTAACTGCCTTAAAGATATCTTATTAACCTAACTATACACAGTAATAACAGTTTGCAATCTGATATTTTGTTGAATTGAAAATTAATTATTCCTACCTGCATGTCCTTAATCTTTTTTTTTTTTTTTTTTTTTTTGTGGTACCAGGTACATGTCCTTAATCTTAAAGACAACTAGACTAGGTAAATTTAAGATAATACAACTCACTGTGTTGAGCTTTAGAAACGACAAACATACTTACATTGAGAACTTTCAGGGAATACTAGATGTAGAAATAAAGATAAAGCTTTGTCATACTGTTAATTACCTTATGGGCATCTGTTGGCTCAAATGAACTCATGGATTTTAGCAAAAAACACTGTTAAGTCCTTGATCACCTTAGATAAAACACAGAATCATTCTTTAAATGGTCAACAGGTTTAGGCTCCCAGATTTGGTCATTCTCTGTAGACATGGTGGTCACTGACAATGTCATGAGTAGTTTGACTCTAGTACGGCCTGGTGCTTCCATCAAAGATGTTAGAAGTTTCCAGGCTTTTCTCAAGAGCTATGCTGCTCTGACTCCTTGAACTTTGATTTCTCTCTCAAGTGGCTCCTTCATCACATTTTACTCATTCCACATTGTTTAAAGAAAAACTTAATAGTCCCCCATCGCTGCTAATGACAACAGTTCAGACTCCACAGGTGCCTTTTGACTCACTTCTAAATGTTTTAATTGCCCTGTTTGCAGAATAGTCAGTAACTCTGCACCAAGATGACACATTTCTATTAACTATAACTCTGGCAGGGAGTGACAGAAATTTTATTTTATTTTAATTATTTTAATCAAACAAATGGGTTATTGAGCAACTAATGGAAGGTATTTTAAAGAGAACTTTAAGGCATGATGGAAAACAGAGGCTCCTGGATCACCCGGAGTTTCTGTTCTGTTCCTATCCTCTGTTTCTCCTTGTTTTATCTCCAAGTAAACTACTGCACACAAAGGACCTAGTTTCCACATCTTTGTGCTTAGCCTGGTATTATCTTAGCATTAGAGAAAGCATACCCTCTTTTCTCAGACACAGTTTTTCAAAATCCATGAGGAAAAACAAGTCAGTAAGCAATGGTACCACATGATGGACAAATAATAATCTTTGGCAATTATTCTCCCACTGCTTGAAAGCTTACCAGATACGGCACAGTCTAAATTTTCACACTACATTTAATCTCTGACACAGAGTGCTGAAATTGAAATGGACAGAGAGGGTCCGCTCCTCAGATCCGGGTTATATCCTGAAATGACTTATTTTTACTCTCTCTTACAGTTCATCCATGAATCCGAAGGAGAACTAGAGTGATTACAGGATTCAGATCATTAACTGCGATGCAATATTGCCATTCAATACAAACATCACTGAAATATTTTTCTAATTTCTGAGGGAATCAAGCTGAAAAAGCACCCGCATCATAATAATCCTAAATACAGTCAACCTTCCATATCTACTGGTGTCACATCACGGATTCAACCAAGAGGAGGGTTGAAAAACAGCTTTAAAAAATGCATTTCCAAAATACATATACAGACTTTTAGGGATAACTATTATCTGAGATAATCAGTGAAGTCAATAACTCTTTACTAAAGTAAAACAACTCTTTACATTGTATTAAGTATTATGAGTAACTTAGAAATGACTTAAGTGTATAAAGACATATGCATATATGCATAGACCATTTTATTTAAGACGTTTGAGCTTCCATGAAATTTTCTGTCTTTGAGGAAATCCTGTGACTAATCCTCCACGGACACAGAGAAAAGGCACCAGGGATCTCTGACAGCAACATCAAATATCACTTTCTGAAGCTGCGTATTGCTCAGTTTCAATCTTTAACTCAATCTTATCTCTTCTCTTTTCTCACTCCCCTTCTTGCTCTCTTCTCTCTTTCACACAAATAAAATATGTCATTTCTCCATATACTTAAAGATAACCATAGTACCTCCAGCACCTGCCGTATTATCTTTTCTCTTTTTTATACTAATATACCAGATTTACTCTCTCTCTTTCTTTCTTTCTCTCTTTCTTTCTCTCTCTCTCTTTCTTTCTTTCTTTCTTTCTTTCTTTCTTTCTTTCTTTCTTTCTTTCTTTCTTTCTTTCTTTCTTTCTTTCTTTCTTTCTTTCTTTCTTTCTTTCTTTCTCAGACAGGGTCTCACTTTGTAGTTCAGGCTGGCCCTGAGCTCACTATGGAACCCAGGCAAGCCTCGAACTCAGCAATCCTCCTGCCTCTGCCTCCCGAGTGCTGGGATTACAGGCTTGAGCCACCAAGGTAAGTATTTGTGGTATGTGTTACTGATTGCCAGTGGGCATGAGCCACTATGCCAGGTATTGTTGTATGTGGTTACCGGGGATCGAACCAGGGACCTTGTGCTTGCGAGGCAAGTGCTGGAACCACTGAGCTAAATCTTTGGACCCTAGATTTACTTTCTATAAAATATTTTATAAATATTTAATCATGTAGCTGACATCTTCTGGGAAAACTCTAATTCAATATTATTTTCAAAAGTTAAACTGTAGCCAGGCATGGTGGCTCATGCCTGTCATCCCAGCACTCGGGAGGCAGAGGCAGGAGGATTGCTGAGTTCGAGGCTTGCCTGGGCTACATAGTGAGCTCAGAGCCAGCCTGAACTACAAAGAGAGACCCTGTCTCAAAAAAAAAAAAGTTAAACTGTAAAGCAAATATGATTGTCAGCATAAAATATTCTTCCTGGAAACATGATGAGAATGTTGACACCATTCTAGGAATACCCTTTGGAAAGCTGTTGAGGTTCTGGAAGCTGTGGCGGCAGCAGGTATGTAACCCAGGGACTGTGACCCAGGGACTGTGACCCAGGGACTGTGTAACCCAGGGACTGTAACCCAGGGACTGTGACACCCAGGGACTGTGACCCAGGGACTGTGTAACCCAGGGACTGTAACCCAG
>PVIC010049014.1:0-13307 GCA_004025085.1 Thryonomys swinderianus
CTAAAAAAAAAAAAAAAAAAAAAGAATTAGTTCAAATCTCAAACTAAATAAGACCACCAACTGAAGACTAAAACCTGATTAAAAGTATTGAAGAACTGGGCTGGAGATTTAGCTCAGTGGTTCTGGCGCCTGCCTCTCAAGCGCAAGGTCCTGAGCTCAATCCCCGGTAACCACATACAGTGCTGGGCGTGGAGACTCACACCGACCGGTAATCAGTACCACATACCACAGTGCCAGGCGTGGTGGCTCACGCCTGTAATCCCAGTACTCCGGAGGCAGAGACAGGAGGATTGCTGAGTTCCAGGCTTGCCTGGGCTACATAGTGAGCTCAGGGCCAGCCTGAACTACAAAGCAAGACCCTGTCTCAAAGAAAAAAAAAAAAACAGTATTTAAGAACTAAGTCAATAGGCATGGTAAATATAAAGATCTTGGTCTATATCTTAGTTATATTTCCTCATTGCTGAGACAAAATACCCATCCAAAGTTAAAGAAGGAAAAGTTTAGCTCACAGCTTATAGAAGTTTCAGTCCATAGTTGACTGGCTCCAAGGTAGGGTGGTATCAGCAGAGGCCTCTGGCACAGGTGAAACAGTTCATGGCAGGCAGAAGGCAGCAAAAGCAAGCAAGTTAAACTATAAATAGTAGCAAGCCTTTTTCTGTCCCTTATATTTTATGCAGTCTACCAGCCCTATGGTGGGTGTAGCACTCACACTCTAATCCTAGCCAGAACTCTGTCACACCAATCAGTGGATTGATTTAGGAATCACATAGCACCACACGCTTTACAGTCACCCCTGAAAAGTACCACCATAAATGCATAGAGCTTTGAGAAGGATATCTAGACATAAGGCACAACAGTCCATCAGACACTTAGGAGGCTAGGTCATTCTGAGGTATGAACAGGATTAAAAAAACAGATGACGAGCCGGGCGTGGTGGCTCATGCCTGTAATCCCAGCACTCGGGAGGCAGAGACAGGAGGATTGCTGAGTTCAAGGCTTGCCTAGGCTACATAGTGAGCTCAGAGCCAGCCTGAGATACAAAGCGAGAACCCGTCTCCAAAAAAAAAACAGATGACAAGAAAAATCAAGGTCTGGCATCAGAACCTAGAGGAGCTCTAATTATAGGTTTTTCTTTGTGTAATCAAGAAACTTCATATCCATTAGTGTGCTAATGAACTTTATCAACTGGCTGTCTAGGAAAGAAATATAACCTGCTCCAAGCTATTCATGATTTAATAACTAGCTTACAAAATTCCTGAAAATTTAATAATTAGCTCTCACAAAAATTAGCTAGCTCCAGCAGACCACTGCCTGTATCTCCCCACCCAATATCCAGCCACTTTCTCAGATTTGAAGGGCTAATGACTAATCACTAAAACATCCAGTTTCTGATATGGGAGGTTATCCTAGTAATGGCTCAGTTTCAATGTGAGCAGGGAACATCCCTGATTTGGGTCTTAGGACTCAATTCAGTTGGAGGCTGACCTCTTCGGCCCCTCTCACTTTCCTTCACTATTGTCTTCCTCAGAGCCTCTTAAGAGCTTTGAGTCTGGAATTCAAATTCTGACAGAAGTGTCTCTGGCTCAAGGTTTGGCAATCCTTTACCCTCACCTGCTCATTAACATCTTCTATGTATCTGTTCCATTCTATGTCTAGTCCAGTGACTTTCCAATAATAATTGCTTCATACATTTATTTTAAGTACAATTAAACAATAGTCATATCCCAAATCAAAAGAACTTGGCACTGCCACATAAACTTACATTAACAAATAACTTACTGCATGATAGTCCTATTCTCAACCCTCTTGCAGATACCGTATTTAATGCAGACTATGTCTATCCAAATCTTGAATTAAATGTTGCATGTGCAACTCAACATAGAGGCATGTTCAGTACACACACCAGTCTCCCTCCATGCCCAGAGTTCAGGGATCCCTATCTCTCCTGGAAATCCTAAGTCATTGTCAACCATAACTATAGGAAGCTGCCCAGTCTTTGTAAGTAATGGCTTAAATAGCTATACAACACTAATTGGTATTTATCATGCCCTTCATATTTTAAGATTACTACTTCTCAAGTGATTTATGAGATGTGATCAAAATATACATGAATATAAATAAATACATTACAGTAAAAGACACATTGCCATTAATTCCCCTCAAGACACTTCCCCTTAAAATATACTTATCCCATCATTCTTGCTACTTTCCTGAAGCAGTTCTGAAGTTCTCTTTGAATGTTGCTGCTAAGTGCCATCCAACAGAAAGGCAGCTTTGTGAAAACATTCCAGTGTGTCCTCACCCTCTTTATTCGTTGAATCTGGCATGGTGTGATTTCTGGCCTCATTCCAACGTCAAAATGACCTTGAAAGTTTACATTGTGAATTAATTCGGGACATCGAGGCAGACCCAACAGTCAACGAAAGACATTCAGGAAAAAGAACTTTCAGAACTGCTTCAGAAAGTAGCAAAGATGATGGGATAAGTGTGTTTAAGTAAGGGATAATGTTTTGAGGAAGACTGATAATAATATATTTTACTGTAATACATTTTTAAAATTTAAGCATTTACTATATTTTATCACATCTCCTGCAACACTGAAAACCTGCGCTTAACTATTATATTTTTATATCCTGACTAACAGCTGCGTAACTTTTATTCTGTATTCACAATGAATTGTGTTCTAATTTCTTGGTTGTTTCCTCTGTGTTCAAAACAACATAGATCTATTTTCAAGGCAAATATCCTCTTATCCCTGTTTTTCTCCAGTTATCTCATAAAGTTAGATTTCTTTTCCCCTCAGTAAATATTCCTAATACCTTGTTACTCTCTCTGCTGTGAAAGTCACAAATTTGAGTTGAGTTTTTCTGACCCCATGTTTTATGACAGAGAACTGCTTACTTATGTCAATTGGAGAAGTGGAGTACAAGATTCCAGTTATTAGTACACAGCTGCTATAGAAGTTCTAATATTCAAATGGCATCTCAAGGGAGGCCTGGAGAGAAAGAAACTACCCAGTAGCTTACAATTCATTGTCTTTCTAGGGCTTCTCTTCATCATAGTTTTTCCTTGGCTCCGATCAAGGATGTGATTTTAAGCTGTTCTGTACAATTTTATGCTCTCATCTGAAACTAGTAGCAGAAAATAATAATGTAAAAAGCAAGAACCTTCCAAAGTAGTTTCAATATTTCTTCAAGCAACAGTCCATTAGAAGTGTACTCAGCTCCCTCCCTTTGGTTGGGTCCTTGTCCTGGGGTTGAGGAAGATTGAGGCCACAAGAGGACAGAACACAGCAAATAGTGGGGAATGACCAGGTGTGGTTTATTAGAAAGTCCTCACTGGATGAGGGGGGCAAGAGGACGCTGAGGACGGGCCTGGATTTAGAAGCTTAGAGAGGACAGACAAAAGGGGGAGAGGAGGCACAAAAATGCAGGGTTCTTGTGGATTGTGGCTGCTGCTTCCCAGGCCTCCTGTGGCCCGCGGATTTGATCAGTTCTTTGCCTTTTGTAGCTCTAACTTCCCTCGAGGCTTATCTCACTTTGCCTTCAGTTTACTCTAGTTTATTTCATTTGTTCAGGCCTTTGTCCTTTGTGCCCTGATTTTTTTGGTCTCAGAAGCATATTTTTACTGTTACCTGGCAGATTTTCCTTTGGAAAAATTGTGCTTTGCACAATTTATTTTCTAGCATGGTACACTCTCTCCTTCTGTCCATAGCAACCACATGTTGTTTCTTATTAGCTAAAAAATCAGACAGAAAAAATGGCCATGGAATAAGAAGGAATAATACCTGATACATTTTTTCCAGGTATACACTAGGTTCGAGGTAGCAAGAATGTGCCATCTTTAACATTACCCAGTAAGCTTCACTCCCTTAACATAGTATTTTTTTTTTCTTATAAGGTGCTTGGCAGTTTGGAGCTGTCATTTCTAACTACCCTAGGATTTGTCAATGCTGAAGTATACCTCTTTCTAGAAGAATCATATTGTGAAAAGATGGATGTTTTTCTATTGCAACCTTACTGATTTACATTATCACCTCAGAAAATTTTCTTTAATTTTAAATCAAAATTCAAATACAATGATCTTAGACTTAAATTGCTCTGCCCACCAACTTGAATAATAATTGCCGAATTCTTTAATGCAGGGAATTGCAGGGAAACTACGATTTCAAAAAAAAACCCTGGTTAAATGATATCACAACATATATCACTGTGAAATGGGGCTTTCGTATGCATTGTTTCCTCAATTGACAAAAGAAATACTGGGTTAATCAGATTACAGATTTTATATGCTGAATTGGCCTATGTAAAAAAGAGCATTTCTATCACAGCAGTTTGGGGATGAGCTTGATTATTAGCAGTTGTATACAAATCATAATTTCTGTTACTATGTGTTATTAATTCCTCTTAAATTCTTTGCATCTATTCACCCATCAAATAGTCCAACCTCCTATACAAAGTCATCTAAATTTTCCTCAAGTCACCTACCAAAGAAAACAGGAATCTCAGGATTTACAAAACAAGTAAGGAAAGCATATTTGTCTCACCTACATTGGCTTCTAATTCATAACTAAGATAAAAGTTCCTTCGGGTGATAAAGGATGACAAAGAATTCTTTTAAATTAAAGAAATTTTGCTGGCTTATAGAAAAGGATATTTGTGCACACTTGTCACTACTTGAAATCACTCCAGTTTCAGCTCGCTAGTTGTACTTATGTTAACTTCAAGTCTGACACTATTCGAGCTACACTTGTGTATAATCATCGACTGTAACATAAAAAATCAAAATACATAATTTAAACAAATGAATCATTAAGAATTTTATGTTTTGCAGTAGTGCCTGCTGCATTTGTCAGTAGTTTATCTTATAGACAAGTAAATTTATTAAAACTTCTAATCACAGAGAGGTTTTATGAATTCCCTATATATTGAGCTTCAATTAAAACTGTTCTTACATCTATCATGATAGCTCTATAAAATAGATTACGCTAGTTGCAGCATTAACTTAGAGACCTATTACAGAGTCAGCTTTGAAGACAGATACCAAGCAAACTATTTTCTTTCAGACTAAGGATTTGTCTTACACTGTGGTGGGCACAAATTGTGATAAGACTCATGCTGCTGCCAAGAAGATATGAAGGTAACTCAGATCCCCCTTCCCAAGAGAAACACAACCCAAATCAACTGACTGGCAACACGTATGTACTCTCACTTTCCTATGGGAGTGAACAGTGTGTTATTTGTTCTTGATCAGTTTTACAGAAAGTAAAAGTTCCTTGGCATGCACTTATTCTGGAATAATAAGTATACAGTACAAGGGACACTGAGAGATACAGAGTACAGTGTAGCTTAGCAAAGAACTAGAGGGGGTAAGGAAGTGTCAAAACATTGTGGAGGCAACTGAAGCAAAAATAAAGCTTAATTTGTGCTACCTATCCTTCCTCCATTCTACAGCAGTGCCTTTTTCTAGTGTTCTCACTCATAATAACAAAAGACCCAAGTCTTCACTACAAAGCCCAATGACTCAGAACCGGAAAGGCTGTGGAAATATAAAATCTTTATTACTCTATTAAATTAGCCAAGAAGTAAATGAAGAAGGTGTCTATGCTTTATCAGTACCGTAACACTGGTTTCATCCAAGTCTATATGACACTCATTGACTATCTGCTCCGTATTAGGCAACCATGACAAAACTCAGCTTACTGGGGTCCCCATGACCTGACAGAAGAAGCCAAGCTCATCAGTACTGGCATCCAAAAGACTCCCCCATACCTGCAGTGTCTCCTGACCACCTTTGAATCTCATCATCTGCAAGAGGTCTCCCAAAATTGGCCTTCGTTATCAATCCCCCTCAAAACCCATTGCCATTCACTGCATTAGTAGAATGAGTTCATTCTCAAGTAACAGAAAACTAAACTCAGAACAGCTTAAATAATAAAAGCCTTATGTAACTTGAAAATTTAGTGTTAGGGTATGTAGGATTCAGGGTAGATTTGATTCAGCAGCTCAACGGTGAGATAGAACTCTCAGGTTTTTTTCCTCAATTTGACAACTTTGTATTCAAGATGTTTCCCCTTACTGATCTGAAGATAGCTCCAGTGACTCCTAGAGCTATAGACTCTTCAAAAAAGGAAGAGAGTTAATATAGCTCTGGAGACTCTGAAAGCTTCTTTTCCAGCAGATGCTGGAATGATGTCACGAATCAATCTCTGGATCATTATCTATAGCCAAAATTTAGGATTAACTTGAGAAACTCAGGACAGATCTCATTCATAGATCCAAAAGTAGGGTCAGATTCCCTAAAAGTAGTTGGTGGAATGGAACCAAAACTCTCAAGGTTAAGGAAAAGTTATACAGAAATATACCTGTGGTTCCTATGCTGGAGAAGGAGGATCACAAAAGTAACCTTTATAAAGAAGTAGCCACTATCCTCTCCGCCCTCCTCACTGCTATTTTAGTGCCCTAAGCTTCAAGGTAGGTCACACTGATTGTACTTCTCTTGTGAAAAACAGGAAATAGGTGAGGGACTGGCACAGAAAGTATTGAGTTAAGAAATATTTCTTTCCTTTTCAGCAAAATGAGTCACTTTTTAAAAGTTTATAGTTTTAATCAATAGTGAGCTATAGAGTACAGTCCCACTTAGCTAGAGCTGTGGTCTCCACAGGACTATGACTGATATATTCACCAAACCCAATGATTCTACATACCAGCAATTAGAGGAACATGAGCACACAAGAGCTTCCCAGTAGAATGGCTGCCAAAGGTCTCAAGGACTGTCAGAGGACTGAGTGTTCCATAGCACAGTCAAAGATAGAGAACACTCTTGAATCATAACTCCTCAAATGCACTGCTTCTCAGAGAATCACCACATCCATTTGTAACCATCATCTACTCTCTACCATCTTTTCGTCCCCACATCTCCTTGTTCTTTGGCCTTCACCTTTCAGCAGCAAGGAGGACCAGAGGCCCTAGATCAACAGAGCAGACAACATTCTAATGTTCCTCTTCCCTCATCAGGCATGGTACCACATTAGACATTTTGATTCCTGCACTTATTTTTCAAGCAAGAACTGGATGGCCTAAGGTGTCACATTTAATGAAAACATGAGGTTACTGAGGAGCAAGAAGCTGTAAAACAAATCATAGGAGTATCTAATTAGCAAGGAAGATGAAACCGGTCTGTCTTGCAGCTTCTGCACCTTGCTATAGGTTCCCCAGTACCAGCAATGCTGGGGTATTCCTTCTGCAATACTAAAGAAGAGATGTCAGCTTGTAGTGAATGTCCAAACTATTTTATGCCTGTAATTCTACATCCTAGATTGGAAAAACTGTCCACATGGCCTATCCTAGGGCAGTGAGCACAGCACCAACAATGTCTCTCTATGTAGAGGCTAGTATGTCACAAGGTCATAGAAGATTTCTTCCTTTAGTAGATTTTTTTTCAATGTTCTTTTGCATGTTCCACTCCAGCCCCTCGCTTGCTTCTCAAGTTTGATAAATGGAATAGATCATGGCCACAATAGTTATTTGCCATTAGCAAAATTTAATAGCACTCAATTAATTTATAGGAAACAACAGGCTTCATTAAATGCTGAAGTCTGCTTGAATCATTTACCTCTGGAACAGAGGTGTTCTTGGCAGCTGATGGTTTGTTTTTCTGTGTTACAGCAGGCTGCTGTGACATTATGTATTCTCTAAAACCATGAAAGCTAATTCAAGAAAGATTTGCACCATGAAAGTCTAATATATTATAGGACTGGAGATTTAGCTAAGTGGTTCTGGCACCTGCCTAGCAAGTGCAAGGTCCATGGTTCGATTCCCGGTAACCACATACAACAATACCAGGCACGGTGACTCACACTCACCAGCGATCCATACCACATACCACAAATACTGGGTTTGGTGGCTCAAACTTATAATCCCAGCACTCCAGAGGCAGAGGCAGGAGGATTGCTGAGTTTGAGGCTTGCCTGGGCTACATAGTGAGTTCAGGGCCAGCCTCAACTACAAAGCGAGACCCTGTCTCAAAAAGAAAGAAAGAAAGTCTAAAATATTATATATTTATTTGTCGCTGTTCAACTTATCATTTCTTGTAAAGAAACATTTTTATATTAAAAACTATAATTCTACAGATTTCAGCTGAATCTTGGTTTAAACAGAAGATAACAGTGTAAGTCACGTCTATGTGAACAGTTAGTGTCAGTAAAATTCATCTGGCCAGACTTTTTATGTTTTGTTTTGGTTTGGGTTTTTTGATACAGGGTCTTACTATGTAGTTCAGGCTGGCCTTGAACTCACTCTATCACCCCAGCTGTTTTTGAACATGTGGTTATCCTCCTGTTGCAGCCTCTGAGTTCTGGGATTACAGGAATGTATCACCACACCTGGATGGCCAATAAGATAGTGATTCTTGGCAATATAAAGTTATGGCATCCTTTTGCTTATTTAGTTTCAAATGGCTTAACATTATACCCAGAATGGCATGGACTTTTAGACTACATTAGAATTTATTTGGCTTGAAGGATTTATTTTTTTTTTGTAATTCCATAACATCCTTCAAGGTTACCAAAAGAAAATCTCAAGATTATAATACAATGTGAAATGAATAATCAATGATTCAAGATTTGGAAATTAAGTCAACATTCTTTAAATCTTTATGCCTACAAGTAGTATTTGCTTCTTTTAAAACATTTTGTTTCAAGTCATCCAAGATTTGGCAAGTTTCTACAGAACTGGTTTTCTCAGACTTTGGCACCAGAATCACCTGGAGGGTCTGTTAAACCACAGGTAAATGGGACCTCACCACTAGGGACTGTAATTCAGTAGGTCTTGGATGGGAACCAAGATTTTATAACTTAAACAAGCTCCCAGTTGCTGACTCGACCAACCAGCCAACCAATCACAGGCTTTCAGGATCCTCAAAATACTTAAGGCTATGTTACAGGACAATACTAAAACCCACTATTTTTCATGAGTAATATTAAGGACTTAATATTGTCAATATTTGATTTTATTGTTATCATTGTCTTGAGACCAAGAGTGATATATCTGGAAATAATATTTACTCCCACAAAGGATATATAAACAATGACAAAAGTAAGATTGTTTCCTAGAATCAGCCATTTAGGTTATTGCACAAGGCCAGAGAGCAACTTCTGGTTGATTTTAACTACCAAACTTGCTTCCTCCAATTCACAGGTCTTTAATTTGGGACAAAACATTCTGTGGATGCAAAAATATTACCTGGGAATATTTTCTTAGGAAGAAGCAAACAAACCTAAATAAAATACTAGCAATGTCAATGCACTGAAGACTGAAAAATATTAACCAGCTCTGTGTTTACTCTTTGATATTGTGAGTACACATATTGCTTAATTTTTTCTTTACCAACGATCCATTGAATTAACTGATTATTGGATTGAATAGGTGATGAGGAAAGAAAATATTACCTTGATTTAATAAAGCCATAATTTTTATCAACAACTCATAGAAGAAAACGAGTATTTGTCAGCACCTACAAGTATCAGCCTTGTGCTAATTCCATAAGCAGTTCAACACAATTGATAGTTATTATTGTTCCTTTTACATATAAAGTAACTGAGGTTCCAAAAGCATAACATGCCAAAATCATAATGTTACAAAGTGGCACATCTACGCTTCATTAAATAATGGCATTTCCTCTACACATACTAGTCCTGCTGATGTAGCCTCAATTACTAATAGCTAGAATTACTGAATGTTTTCTAATCTTTTGATATAGATTGCCTTTTAATGTTCAGAGCCTTACAAGACAGGCACTAATATAAACCTTATTTTATACATGAAAAAACTGAGGTACTGAGAAGTTACAGCATTTTCCCAAAGTCACATAGCTAATGAATAGTGGAGCTGAGATCCTCTGCAGTTGACATCTAGACCCATGCTTTTAACTGCTATTATATTCTACATTGAATAACAGAAAAGACACAGTTCAAGAATTATTAAAGCATTCAGTTGTCAGTAATATACCATCAACTAAAGGCTTGGGAGTTAAGAACTCTGAGTTTGGCACTGATGGATGGGAAAAGGGGTTAATCGTGGAAGACTTTTTGTTTTGTTTGTTTGTTTTGTTTTTTTGAGTAAGGGTCTCACTTTGTAGTTCAGGCTGGCCCTGAGCTCACTATGTAGCCCAGGCAAGCCTGGAACTCAGCAATCCTCCTGCCTCTGCCTCCCGAGTGCTGGGATTACAGGCGTGAGCCACCATGCCCGGCATTGTATGTGGTTACTGGGATCGAACTCAGGACCTTGCGCTTGTGAGGCAGGCACCAGAACCACTGAGCTAAATCTCCAGCCCCATGGAAGACTTTTTGAAGAGGTAAGTCTGACCAGGATAAGAAAATTGAAGGACATGTTGGACTGGCAAACAGGATAAAATAAGTCATCAAACATATCATACATCATAACCAAGTAGGCTTCATTTCAGGGATACGAGGATGGTTCAACTTATGCAAATCAATAAATGTGATACATCACAAACAGAAGAAAAGATAAAACTCATATGATCGTTTCAATAAAAACAGAAATAAACACATCAATAGACATGGAAAAAAAATTTTTTTGAGACAGGGTCTCGCTTTGTAGTTCAGGCTGGCCCTGAGCTCACTATGTAGCCCAGGCAAGCCTCAAACTCAGCAATCCTCCTGCCTCTGCCTCCTGAGTGCTGGGATTACAGGCATGAGCCACCACGCCCGGCACTGTGGTATGTGGTATTGATTGCTGGTGGGCGTGAGTCGTCATGTCCAGCATTCTATGTGGTCACCGGGAATGAACTCAGGACCTTGCACTTGCGAGGCAGGCACCGGAACCACTGAGCTAAATCTCCGGTCCTGGAAAAATATTTTTACAAAATCCAGGATCCTTTATGTGGAGGGAGTCAAGAGCATATGACCCACTCATTGGGCCTCAGAGTCTGGAAAGCCAAGTAACTCCAGGTGCAGGTCGTATGCTCTTGGCTTTAATGGTAAAAAATGGTGAAAATAAATAGAGAAGGACCTTACCCCAATCTAACAAAAGCCATTTATGACAAACCTACTATCAACACCAAATGCAATACAAAAAAACAAAAGCTGGGCTGGAGATTTAGCTCAGTGGTTCTGCCACCTGCCTCACAAGCGCAAGGTCCTGAGTTCAATCCCCAGTAACCACATACAACAATGCCAGGCATGGTGGCTCACACCTGTAATCCCAGCACTCAGGAGGCAGACGCAGGAGGATTGCTGAGTTTGAGGCTTGCCTAGGCTACATAGTGAGCTCAGGGCCAGCCTGAACTACAAAGCAAGACCCTGTCTCAAAAAAGAAAAAAAAAAAGTTTTTCACTTTAAAATCAGGAACAAGATAAGTTTTCCATGATGACCACTTGTGTTCAACATGGTACTTAAGATATTAGCAAGAACAACTAGGCAAGAACAAGAAATTATTGTTCTTTGCAGAGCACATGATCCTCTACATAGAAAATGTCCAAAAATCACCAAAAGCCTCTTAGAATTAATAGTCAAATTCAGTAATATAGTGGGTTACACAATTGGCAAACACAAAACAATAGCATTCCTGTGTACTTATAATGAACTCACTGAAAAATAAGGAAAGATGCCATTTATAATAGCATCAAGAAAAATTACATACTTAGGAGTTAACATAACTAAGGAAGTGAAAAACCTGTACAACTAAAACTACAGCACTCTGAAAAAAAGGAAATCAAACAGCATCTCAGAAAATGGCACAGTATGCCCTGTTCTTGGAAAGCCAGAACCAATAAATTCAAAATTGCCATACTTGCAAAATTTATCTACAAACTTAACACAATCCCAGTTAAAATACCAACAACATTCTTCACAGTGCTGGAAAACACAATCCAAAGCTTGATATGGAGCCAAAAGATACCCAGAATCTGGGTAACAACAGCAAAGTAGGAGGCATCGTAATTCCAGACTTGAAGTTATATTATAAAGTTACAGTGATAAAAAAAAAACACCATGGTATTGGCTCAAAAAAGAGACTTGAAGGGCCAGAAATTTACCTCAGTGGTTCCAGTGCCTGCCTCGCAAGTGCAAGATCCTGAGTTCAATCCCCAGTAACCACATACAATGCTGGGCGTGGAGACTCACGGCCACCAACAATCAATACCACATACCACAGTGCCAGGTGTGGTGGCTCACGACTGTAATCCTAGCACTCAGGAGGCAGAGGCAGGAGGACTGCTGAGTTCGAGGCTTGCCTGGGCTACATAGTGAGCTTAGGGCCAGCCTGAACTACAAAGCGAGACCCTGTCTCAAAAAAAAAAAAAAAAAGAGAGACATGAAAATCAATATGCCAGAACAGAGGCAAAAACAACTGTAAACGCACTCAACTATTCTGTCATTGGGGCCAAGAACACAGGAAGAAGGACAGCCTCTTTAATAAATACTGTTGTAATGACTGGCTTTCAGTGTGAATCTAGACCCATATCTTTCACCATGCACTAAATTCAAAATCAAAGTGGATCAAAGAAGTAAATGTTAAAGCAGAAACACATAACCTGAAGGTAGATAAATGAAGTAAATCTTGAAGTCATAGAGACACACAAGGACTTTCTGAACAGAACCCTGGTTGCACAGAAAACAGTACTGAGAATCAACAAATTGAATCTTGTCAAATTAAGAAGTGTCTACACAGCAAAAGCAACAACTAACAGAGAGAAAAGACAATATACAGAGTGAAAAAAATTTGCAGCAATTCCTCAAAGGAAGAACATCTAGAATATATAAAGAACTAAAAATAGACACCTCCAAAATAATAGAGCCAGTCAAAATATTCACAAATGAAATGAATAGACAATTCACAGAAGTACAAATAACCATTTAACACAAAATTATGAACATCACTGGCTATTAGAAAAACACAAATTAAAACACTGAGATTTCATCTTACCCCAGAAAGTATGATGATCATCAAAAAATCTAATAACTCCAAATGCTGCTGATGATGCAGGGGAAAAAAAAATCTTTCTACAGTTGATGGACATTTGGGTTGTTTCCAAGATTGAGCTATCACGAACTGAGCTGCTATGAACAAGGGTGTACATCTGTCTTTCCAATGTCCATCAACTGGAGAGTGGATAAAGAAGATGTGGTTTTTTTACAAAATGGAGTATTACTCTGCCATAAAGAATGACAAGATCGATCCATTTAGGTGCAAATGGAGACATCTGGAGGATATACTAATAAGTGAAATCAATAGATCACAGATAGACAATTTCCGGATCTTCTCTCTGGCATGAACATCTGTAGATGC
>PVIC010049015.1:0-13292 GCA_004025085.1 Thryonomys swinderianus
AAAAAAAGTGCTGACTGATATAATGGCAGAAAACTTCATAGGAAAAGAATTGGACAGACAAATAAATAAGGCTTACAAGACTCCAAAAGGCCATGACATAAAAATATCTACACCTAGACATATAATTATCAAGGTTCCAGATACACCACAAAAGAATGAAAACTCTGAAAGAGGCTAGAGAAAGGGAAAAAACACCTAAAAAGGGAAGTCCGTCAAGATCACAGCAGACTTTTCAACACAAACACTCAATGCAGGGAGAGAATGGAGTAAGGTATTTCAAGCATTACAGAAAAAAACCTCCAACTTAGATTGATATATCCTGCAAAACAATCTTTCAGAACTGATGGGGAAATAAGATACTTCCATGACAAAGAACAACTGAAAACTTCGCAAATATAAAACCTGCACAGCAAAATATTCTAAAGAATATCCTGGAAAAATACACAGAAAATTATAAACCCATGACACCCACAACAGAGTGAACTCACTGGGCCAAAAAAAGAAACTAAATGGAAAAGGGAAAAAGCAAGGAATAAAAGAGAACAGGAAAACATGGCAGCTCTAAGTGTGTCAATATCAGTCATAATCATTAATGTCAATGCACTCACTAGGTCAATAAAAAAACACAGACTGGCAGATTGGATCGAGAAGCAAGGTCCTACAATCTGCTGCATACAGGAAACACACCTAATTCAAAAAGAAAATCATAGATTGAAAATAAAGGGATGGAAAACAATTCTCCATGCAACAGGAGACCACAAAAAAGCAGGAGTGGCTAACTTGTTTGCACTGATTAAGAGAGACAAAGAAGGGCAATAGATTCTCATACAGGGAACAATCCAGGAGAAAGAAATAACAATCATAAATATTTATGCACCAAACTCTAATGCACCCAAATATATAATACAAACATTAATGGACATGAAAAGCCAGATAACCACTGATGCAATAGTAGGAGGGGACTTCAATATTCCACTGTCACAAGTGGACAGAGCGACTGGACAAAGAATCAATAAGGAAATACTTGAGCTAAACCAAACTTTTGAACAAATGGACTTAATAGATGCCTACAGAGTATTTCACCCTACAGAGTCAAAATATACATTCTTCTCAGCTGCTCATGGATCATTCTCCAAAATAGATTACATCCTAGTTCATACAACAGGTTTATGTAAATGCAAAGCAATTGAAGTTATCCCCCTGCATGCTATCAGACCATAGTGCCTTGAAACTGCAGCTGAATAGCAAAAGAAATTCCAAGATCCTCACAAACACATGGAAATTGAACAACATTCTCCTGAACAACCAATGGGCAGGAGAAGAAATCAAACAGTTTCTACAACGAAATGATAACCCCAGTGCAACATGCAGGAATTTATGGGACACAATGAAAGCAGTTCTATGAGAAAATTCAGAGCAGTGAATGCCTAAACCCAGAAAATAGAGCTGAACCTCAAACTATTAGAAATATAGGAGCAAGACAAACCCAAAGCTCATACAAGGGAGGAAATTATAAGGATCAGAGCAGAAATTAATGCAGTGGAGGCAAAGAGAATGACACAAATGATTAATGAATGAAATAGTTGATTCTTTGAAAGGATAAATAAAGTCAACAGACCCTTAGCTAACCTTATCAAACAAAGGAAGGAAAAGGCTCAAATCCACACTCTTAGAAAAGAAAATGGGGAAATAACCACAGGTCCCGTGGAAGCCGAAAGGATAATAAACACATATTTTGAAAATTTGTACTCCAAAAGATGGAAAATCTAGAAAAAAATGGATAGATTCCTAGACACATATAAACATCCAAAACTGAATGAAGAGGATGATATCAATCTGTGAAATTGAAAATGTAATAAAAACCTACCAATGAAGAAAAGCTCTGGTTCTGATGGCTTCACTGCTGAATTCTACAAAACTTTTAAAGAGTTAATGCCACTACTTCTCAAACTCTTTAATGAACGAAAGAGAAGCAGTAGTCCCAAAATCATTCCATGAAGCAACTATTACCTTGATTCCAAAAGCAGAGAAAGACCCAACCAAAAAAGAAAACTATAGGCCAATCTCTCCAATGAACATTGATGTAAAATTCCTCAGTAAAATATTGGCAAACAGATTACAGAGAGTTATCAAGAAAATCATACAGGCTCATCAAGTTGTATTTATCCCAGGAATGCAAGGCTGGCTTAACACATGTAAATCAACAAATGTAATACACAATATTAACAGGCTCAAGGACAAAAACCATATGGTCATCACAATAGATGCAGAAAAAGCATTTGACAAAATCCAACCCTTATTCATGATGAAAACCCTACAGAAATTCAGAAGAGATGGACTTTATCTCAAACTTAAACAAGGTATGTATGAGAAACCAACAGCCAGCATCATACTAAATGGGCAAAAACTGAAACCTTTTACACTAAGATTAAGAATGAGCCAAGGATGTCTGATGTCACCACTCCTGTTCAATATAGTGCTGAAAATATTAGCCACAGCAATTAGGCAAGAAAAAGAAATAAAAGTAATAAAAATAGGCAAGGAAGAAGTTAAACTATCATTATTTACTGATGATATGATTCTCTATATAGATGATCCTAAAAACTGAACTAAAAGACTGCTAGACTTAGTGGCCAAATTTAGTAGTGTAGCTGGATACAATGTCAATGCTCAAAAATCAATAGCCTTTGTATACACAAACAACAGACTCACTGAAAGAGAAATTGGGGAGTCAATCCCTTTCACAATAGCACCCAGAAAAATGAAATATCTAGGAATCAATCTAATAAAGGAGGTGAAAGACCTCTACTCTGAATACTATAGGACTCTGAAAACAGTGACAGAAGAGGATATCAGATACTGGAAAGACATTCCTTGTTCCTGGGTAGGAAGAAACAACATTGTCAAAATGGCTATCCTCCCACAACTACGATACAGATTCAATGCAATTCCTATTGAAATCCCAACACCATACTTCACAGAACTAGAGAAAATAATCCAAAAATTCATCTAGATCCAGAAGAGACCTAGAATAGCAAAAGCAATTCTAAACAACCAGAACATGGCAGGGGGTATTATAATCCCCAACTTAAACTCACTATAAAGCCACTGTAATAAAAATTGCATGGTACTGACAAAGTAACAGACCTGAGGACCCAGTGGAATAATTTAGAAGATCCCAATACACTAGATACACTAAGCCACCTTATCTTTGACAAAGGAACCAAAAATCCTCAATGGTGGAAAGACAGCCTCTTTAATAAATAATGCTAGGAAAAACTGGGCTTTAACCTGATGAAAACTAAAGCTATACCTACCTTTTTCACCATGTACTAAATTAAAATCAGCAGATTAGAGACTTAAACATTAAAAAAGAAACAATAAACCTCCTGCAAAACAGGTTAGATAGAACTCTTGGAGATATTTGTTTAGAGAGAAACTTTATGAACAAAACCTCTATAGCATGAGAACTAGCAGAAAGAATCAACAAATGGGATCTTATCCTACTAAAAAGCTTCTGCACAGCAAAAGAAACCACTGGCACCACCAAAAGATGACCAACAACATGGGAAAAAATCTTTACTAGCTGTTTGTCAGACAAAAGGCTACTATCTAGAATATAAAAAAACTTAAACAAATCAGACCCCCCCCCAAGTTTAAAGACCCAGTTCAGAAATGGGCATCTGAAATGAACAGACACTTCTCAGAGACAGAAGTCAAAGCAGCCAAGAAACTGCTTTGAAGAAATGTCCAACATCACTGGTCATTCAAGAGATGCAGATGAAAACAACACTGAGATTTCATCTCACTCCACAAAGTATGGCTGCTATTGCCAAATCAAACAGCAATAAATGCTGGTGAGAAAGGAGCCCTTCTCCACTGTTGGTGGGATTGTAGACTTGTGCAACCATTGTGGAGATCAGTGTGGAGATACCTCTGAAAACTAGTATTAGAGGTCCCATTTGACCCTGTTATTTCCCTGCTAGGAATATACTTGAGGGAATTAAAAGAATCATATCATAAAGACATATGTACACCCAGGTTCAGAGCAGCTCAGTTTGTGATAGCCCAATCTTGGAAACAACCCAGATGCCCATTAACTGGAGACTGCATAAAGATGTGGTTTTCTAATAAAATGGAGTATTACTCTGCCATTAAGAATGACAGGTTTCATTCATTTTTGTGTAAATGGACACACCTTGAGAACACACTAACAACTGAAATAAATAGATCCCAGATATGTAAATACCATTTTTCATATGAGAACCTGTAGATGTCAATGAGTTCTAGAATGTATGATAGATTTTGTGAAATAGGAAATATTCAAAGTGAATGTGGTAGGGGAACATAATGAGGGGAAAGAATAAATATGATTTGGAAATAAAAAGAAATACTATATATATGTGTATGTGTGTGTGTGTGTGTGTGTGTGTGTGTGTGTGTATGGGGTGGGGGTTGTGGGTAGGTAGGGATTACCTTGTGTCATATACCAGTACAAATTCCTAAATGTCGAGTGTGATTTTGAGCTGTATATAAGATATACCAATAAAGAATTCAAAAAATTTTAAAGAATTTTTTTTAAATTGTGGATGTGGGCCGGAGGGTTAGCTCAGTGGTTCCGGCACCTGCCTGCGGTCCTGAGTTCGATCCCTGGTAACCACATATAATGCTGGGTATGGAGACACGCCCACCAACAATCAACACCGCATACCACAATGCCGGGCGTGGTGGCTCACGCCTGTCATCCCAGCACTCGGGAGGCAGAGACAGGAGGATTGCTGAGTTCACGGCAGCTTGCCTGGGCACCATAGTGAGCTCAGGACCAGCCTGAACTACAAAGCAAGACCATGTCTCAAAAAAAAAAAGAAAAAAAATTGTGGATGTAAGGTTTTTTAGACCCACTGATAGGAAAGTAACTAATACAGCAACTGCCTACAGTCTCCCACCAATCACTTCACATGGCACAGCAGGTAAGAAAGAAAATTCTTATGTGAAACAACTAAGAAGTGGAAACTTTATGAAACATACATGAACCACTAAATAAATGCTTTTTTGGACAAAGTAAACTTCAGCCTAATCTGTGATTCTGTAATTTTTCAAAATATTTAGTAATTGCAGGGCCAGAGATTTAGCTTAATGGTTCCAGTGCTTGCCTTGCAAGCACAAGGTCTCCGGTAACCACATACAACAATAAAGGGCATGGTGACTCATGCACACAGTAATCAGTACCACACACCACGGTGCCGAGCATGGTGGCTCACCCCTGTGATCCTAGCACTCGGGAGGTAGTGGCAGGAGGATTTTTGTGTTCATGGTTTGCCTGGGCTTCATAGTTTGCTCATGGCCACCCTGAACTACACAGCAAGACCCTATCTCAAAAAAAAAAAAATTAGCCAGGTGTGTAGCTCACACCTATAATCCCAGCATTTGGAAGGCAGAGGCAGGAGGATTGCTGAGTTTGAGGCTTGCCTGGGCTACATGGTGAGCTTAGGGCCAGTTTGAACTACAAAATGAGACCCAATCTCAAAAAATAAAAAAGATAATTAAAAAATTTAGTAATTACAGATTTCAAGTATAGATAACAATTAAATGTAAAAGACAGCCCCTGTATTCCTTTCCTCCTGCTTCAGGAACACCCTCAAATAGTCAGTACTTCAGTTATACACATTAGGTACTAAGAGGTGAATGGGTCATGCTCTATGGCCTTGAACAGCTTCATGGTCTTCCCTTTTGTTCACCAAGTGACCAGTCTTTACAATGAAGTGTGCCACATTTGCCACTCATGGGCTGAAGTCAAACTTATCCAAGGCACAGTGTGATCTAGTCAGTAGATCTGTTTCCTCTTTCTCCAAATCTAACAGAAGACATAGGACAGATCATTGCATCCAGGCTAAAGTGGCAGTGTCCACTCAGACTAGGGTGGAGGAGTCTCACAAAGGCCAAGTACTCAAATCAGGAAGACTTGTTCAAGGTGAGTCTTAGTGACTAACTAGGAGTCCACTTAGAACACTCAGAGTAAGGGAAGGCACATTCAAGTCAGAGGACCCACATGTGCAAGGGCACAAAGAGTACAATGTTCTATTGTGTGTGAGGCATTGCTGCCTCTGTCTGCCAGAAGCACAGGATATGCACATGGGAGATGCATTCTCTCTAATGATTTGGCCTTGACATGTGGGACTCTACTGTGGTGGATGACTGATTGTGTCAACTTTGGAAGTTTCGTTAAGAGAAGCCGAGTTAAATTGTCTCATCCTACAGCAGCTCATTGCCGGAATGTCTTAAAGGGAAAGTGAAGAAGGATGCAGTTGCTTTGGAGGAGCTCCAGACTTCACCTTGGACACCATCACCTGGCTTCCAGCGCAAACTTCTGAGCATATCCTTACACTTCCATCAGAGACCCACTGGCCTCCTGACTCAGATTCCTGGGACACTGCAGTGAGCTCCAGACTTTTGACTGAATCCTTCCATCTCCAGTGGGAAGACAGATGCTCTCGACTCTTCCTCATGTGACTCTGTGTGTGCCCACTGTAAGCCAACCTTGTAAATTCATATTGATTTGTATGTCTTATGTCACATCTGTTGCTCTAGTAAATGCTGACTGAATTATTTACTAAACCCTTGTGCAGAATGTGCCCTGGGTTGCCTGATCAAAGGCACAAGTGGGACACACATTCAATCCAGTCCAACTCAGAGCCATCCACCCAGGTGCAACTTAGTTCTACCAAGATACACAGGTATCTTTCCCATAGCACCCAAAAGTGCCATATAGTCTAAGCAAACCTTTCCACACAAGGTCTCACTGAATCCTTGCAATTCCATGAAATAGAAATTATGAATATTATTTCATCATTGAAGGAACTATGTATGAGATGTAGAAAAGATAAAAAATCCTACAGGAGATACTCCTAAAAGGGACTGCTTGAGTTTTAGTGATTTACTTTGGGTTAAAGATTGTGGAAAAACTAAATGATACTCTTAACCATTGGCCCTGTTTCCTACATCTGGAAAAACAAAGGTTTCATATACACAACTGACTTATTATGGATGTTACCTTTATGCAGACATAAATTTTAAAGGTGAAATAAAATAATTCCAATATTTTATATTATTTCAATATTTTCCCTACCCTGCCTCCAAAGAAAATCTGTGCAAAGGAGGATATGGGCCCTCATGTACTATCAATAGAGACTAGGTCATGTTCACTGTTTTACATTTTACAACCTATCCTATTCTGAGGAATATAAAATCTCACATATTTTAATTTTTCTATGAAAACAAAGCAGAATAGCTTGTTTTACTTAATACCAGGTTGGGTAGGAAATAAAAGGGACTTTGGGGGGGAAAAAAGTCTTTCTGATTGAATTCTATTTCTCAGCTTTGCTTAAGAAAATCAGAGTTGGGCCAGAGAGTTAGCTCAGTGGTTCCGGTGCCTGCCTCGCAAGCGCAAGGTCCTGAGTTCGATCCCCGGTAACCACATATAATGCTGGGCGTGGAGACTCACGCCCACCAACAATCAACACTGCATACCACAATGCCCGACGTGGTTGCTCACGCCTGTAATCCCAGCACTTGGGCGGCAGAGACAGGAGGATTGCTGAGTTCGCGGCGGCTTGCCTGGGCACCATAGTGAGCTCAGGGCCAGCCTGAACTACAAAGCGAGACCCTGTCTCAAAAAAAAAAGAAAATCAGAGTCTAGCAAGGCGAAGAAAATGCCTCAAATCTTGGTCAAATTCCCTAAAGCACTGTAAGCACATCTCTAAAGCACTGTAAGCACATGATGTAAGCACATCACGTAAGCACATGAATTAAGATCCTTACCTGTTTATTAAATAAAGCCTGTGGCTTGTTGTCTATAAGGATAATGGTACTAAAATATTCAGGGAGTAAATTTAATGAGTCTCCTTCCTTTTCATAGATGGAAAATTAATTGCACACACAAAGTTCATTGATAGTTGCACAAAAAACATAGGCTATTTATTAAACAAGTACCAAGGGGCTATTTTAAAGTTCCAGAGACTTGTCTGCACACACTGAGTAAGTACGGGGCCTGTGCTGACAGGCCCGGGGTGTGCTAATCTGGTCCATCGCTCCACAGCATTTGGGCCCTGACCTCTCGCAGGACCGACACATGATGAGGAGCCTCCAGAGACTCCATCTACCTGTCTGCACACACTGAGTAATTGCCGTGGCTGTGCTGGGACTTAGTCAGAGGCCCTCAGTGTATGCCACCTCAAGAAGCGCCCACTGGGAGAGTGAAGAAAACCATGGAGGGAAAACCCTACAGCATCCTTGGAAGTTACCAGCCTGAGTTCTGCAGGTTGCTGCACTGGCCTTGGCTTCCCCTGAGCAATTGCTAAGGCTCCCCAGATGCGGACAGCTGAGATTCACAAACTGCAGAGTGTAGGAAGTACTGCTGTTAGCAAGGCACTGAGAATTTAAGCAAATTTTAAACCCTGGAAATATACTTCCTAAGAAGCCACCTTCATGATAAAAGCACAAAACAGGGCCGGAGGATTAGCTCAGTGGTTTGGGCGCCTGCCTCGCAAGTGCAAGGTCCTGAGTTCGATCCCCGGAAACCACATACAATGCTAGGTGTGGAGACTCATGCCCACCAACAATCAATACCACATACCACAGTGCCGGGTGTGGTGGCTCACGCCTGTCATCCCAGCACTCGGGAGGCAGAGGCAGGAGGATTGCTGAGTTCGAGACTTGCCTAGGCTACATAGTGAGCTCAGAGCCAGCCTGAACTACAAAGCGAGACCCTGTTTCCAAAAAAAAAAAAAAAAAAAAAGCACAAAACAGAATGAAATCAAAAATCACCTCATGCTCTAACTGGGGGGTGGGGGTCACACATTTTCCTGACACTGAAAGCCAATAGAAGCAAAAAAAAAAAGTTTAAAATTATCGTATACAATTTTTTCCTAGCACCACTTCCAAACTGGAAAGAAACTATCCAACAGTAACCAGCTTTAAGACGTTGAAAAACTGGGTCATAATAAAACTATTTTAAGTAATTTTAAATGTCATGTACTTTTCAGTTCACACGGTCATCCCTTTGGGAACTGGAATATGGCTTTAATAGACAGTCAGTACTCTGAAATGGTTGCCAAACTGAGGACCATTTGAATATTCTCGTCTTTCTCAGGTCATGCCCAGATCCAGTTGAGGACTACACAGTGAAAGGGGAACAGCAAGCTTGAAATCTGTGAGGACGTACAAGTTCTGGCGCCAGTCAGAGAGGACACAGGACACCCCAAGGAGACAGAACTCACAGGCATGGGGTGGAGCAAGAAGCCTCCAGAACTGCCCAAGCGCCCTTCTGCCCTGAAGGTCCCTACACAGACATCAGAGTACGAGGCTGGGTGGTAACAGGTACAGCCAAGTGCAAGACATCATTATCTGTCATGTATGTGTGGAGGGAGACGTTCATGGGGGTATAGTGAAGTAGCTACCCCAGAGGAGGATGTGTGTGTGTGTGTGCACGCACACATGTGTGTGTGATGTGTCAGTGTGGAGAAAGTAGCACAGCACCAAGAAGACATCTAATTTTGGAAGGCAGCTATGCTCAACATTATACCACCAATGCAGAGGGCACATCTACTTTTGATACGTATAGCTGAGTGCCAGCTTCAGCAAACAGGTCTCAGCAGGGGCTCATGTGGGAGCTAAAGAACAATGACGCATGGCATCAAAACAGATGTGTAACAACAGAGCACACAGTGATCTACAATGCTGTGAAGGAGGGCCAAGGAGCTCCTAACAAATACAATAGTCCTGTGCATGTGGTCAGCTCCAGTCCCACTCTGTTAGCTGAGCTTAAAGCATGAGCTTGTGGCCTAAGGATCCTCGGTAACAGTGCTTGGCTCCGGGCTTTCTGTGTCCTTCCGCAGGACCCCAGGCTTGGGGAAATCTTCATTGACAGTCAGCAGCAGTGGTTTTGTGGGCCAACCACTCCTGATCTACAGTGGCAGGGCCCCTGAACATACCCCTAGGGCTGCTCAAAGATGGGTATACTGAAGGTCTCAGGCAGCTGAGAGGGAAGATCATGGCATAAGCCAGGGCCAGGAGTCTTTTGTAATGTGACTTAGCTGCTGACTCTGGCCAGGCTGGCCCCCAGAGCCAGGGCTTGGCTTTGCCAGTCAAGCTTCCTCATTTACTCTGACTTCTGTTTTTCAAAAGGGCAAGCATGCCCTGCTCTGTTCTCCCCAAACCTCTGGCATTCTGAATGATAACTCAAGGAAAGTGAAAAAGGGCACCATACACAGTAAGTCCCCAAAATATGAACATTTGAGTTGCCAACTTTCACAGACCCAAACAGACCTCACACTGCAAACACTCACAGTTGTGAACAAGTCATGTAAGTAGTACACGTGTCTACTCTGTCACAATGGTACAGCTGTGTGCTTACTGTACCGTGCAATAATATACAGTAGCTCAGTCAGAGACCTGGATGTCAACAAGAGGAATCACAGTGATGTGGAGGGGACTGCTAGGAAGCACAAAGCAATATACATTGTATATTTGTTTCAAAGATATATAAGACTCTTTGTCTGACTTACAAACTAATCCAACTTACTAATGTTCTGCCGTAAGTCAGGCACTTACTATATTCAGAATACTTGGTTTCTTCCAAGGATTTTCCCATGGCTGCTTAGCCCCCTAAAGCCAAAAGAACAGATGAGCCTCATTGTCAAGTAGCCCGACACACACAATCACATTCATAGTTACACATGCGGTCATGTGGAGGCAGGAGGCAGCTCAAGGCACAACACTTAGCTGAGCCACTCTGGTCTTACATCCTTGCTCCAGATCAGAGTAAAAGGTTACATTTTCTAAATTAGTCCTACATTGACACTCAGAGCCATTTAACAACCTCCATACACACACGTAGCACCAACATTACCCATGCCTCCACATACCTAGCCCCTCACACCTACGGGCTACTATGGAGATAACTCAGGTCCTGTGATCACTCTCTTCTTATCTTCATAAGCATCTAGCATTCTTGTGGCATTTGGCATCAGGGAAAACTTCGGCTCAAGGACTCAGTGAGTTGTCCAAGACTTAGCAGCTCTGCACCCTTACAGAAAATGGCGTAATGAAGCAGAAACTCTAAAAAGTCAAAAAGTAACAAAACATTTATTTTTAAAATATGACTGTCCCAGGGCCGGGGATCTAGCTCAGTGAGCCTGCCCCTGCTGGGCAGGAGCAAGATCAGGAGTTAGATCCCCAGTACCGAAACACAAACAAACAAAGCCTGACTGTCTCGGTTGACCGCGGTCTATAAGCCCTAGCATCATACTGCAGACTCTGCCCGCTCTCATGAAGATCTGAAACTCCAAGTAGGACCTGAGCAGGAAGACCTCTGCCAGCCAAGCTCTGTTCTTTCCAGGAGAGGTGAAGCAGGTTGGCAACCCTGGCTCCTCGGACACACTGAGCCAGACATCACCACTCTGCTTAGTTCATCACGGCCAGGTTCAAGGGCACACTTGACCCTCAGTAAGTTGGTCTTTCACAGTACTCCCAAACTGGCTTATGAAGTCTTTGACTATTCAGAAGAGCCAAAGGGTGCCCACCAGCTGGAGCAGATAGAGACAAGCGTCAAGCCACAGGCAGAGGCAAGTGTGGTCACTTGAGAGAGGCTGTACCCAAACCCATGAGCTATGACCCGTGCCCAGGTGGGCTGACCACCTACACGTGTGTGCAAGGGTTTTCAAACAGCTGTTTCTTGGGCAGGAGCACCGACATATCCTTAGGTCGTATCTCTGGCTTCACCCCCGGACTCCCAACCCCTAGGGGCCGCCACTCCCCCTAACGCAGCCGCAGGTAGGACGGGGTTGAGTAATTGAAGAGCAAGAAGTCCATCTTGTAGAGGTCGAAGAGGCGCCTCTGGTAGAAGGGGCTGATGTCCTGGAAGAGGCGCGCGGCCAGGTCCCGGGCAGCCGCTCCTCTGGGCCGCGGCAGCGCGGGAAAATGCAAGTCCGGCTCACCCACCAAGCCCAGCACGAAGGCGGCATCCTCCGCCAGCGTCTCAAACTTGCCCACGACGTCGTAGCGCAGGCGGCACGGGTGGCAGAGCACGTGCGCGCGCTCCCAGTGCTCATTGAAGGGCTCGTCGCGCCGCGTGCGCGGGTCCAGCAGGTAGCTCAGGAACTCGGCGAAGCGCACGTCGTGCCCGCGCTCCAGGGCGTCCGGGTGCGCGCGGGGCCGCAGGCGCCGCACTATGCGGGTGCCGTAGCGCCGCTGGAAGGCGTCGCTGTAGGGCCTGGCGAACTTGTTGCGGTAGGCAGAGGCCAGGCGCTCGAAAGGCTCGCGCACGAACAGGAAGGCCAGGTAGGCGCGCAGACGCCGGTTGATTTCCGCGGGGCTGAAGTCGGCCAGCGAGGGCAGGCTGCCGGGCGCGTGCGCCTGCTGCGCGGGGACGGCGCCGGGGTCCCCGTGCGCGCGGCCGCTCAGGGTTAGCAGCACGCGCTTCCAGTTGGTGCAGGCCACCTTGGGCACGTAGCAGTACAGCAGGCCGTGCGCGTCATCCACCAGCACGTGCCGCAGGTCCTCCGGCCGCAGCAGGGCCCGACGGCGCGTGAGGCGCGCGCAGGTTCGCCGGAGAAGGTCGCGCCGCTGCCGGTGCACCTCCGCCAGGGGTGACTGGGGACTCTGCGGGCCACAGGGGAGAGACAACGGGTGCTCTCAGAGCGGCGGGCCGGAGGGCGGATCTCACCAGCTCTGCCGCTGTGCTGAGGTGACGGGCGCTGCGCGGGGCCGGGCATCTGGATTTGAACCCAGAGCAGGCACCAGTCACTGCGGTTTAGGGCTCAAGGATGTTCTGCGCCTCCATTTGGAAGAAATGGAATCAAAGCCTGCAGAAGCATGGCAAAAGACGTGACTAGTCAAGTGTGCGTCACTGGGCACCAGGAGGATTACAGGAATGAGTTCTGACGATGTCAGAATAAGCTTAGATAGAAGGTTTGACATCAGTGTACGCAGTGTAACTATTGGCACAAATGGCGCAGTGTTCACTAAAAGTAGGATGTTGTATGAGAGTGGTAACTAATTCCTTCTAGAGAGAGAAACTACGTTCACGTGATCCAAGCACTATAGAAGTCTGAAGAAAGAGGATCACAAGTTTCACCCCGGCCTGGACAACTTAGCAAGACACTGCCTCAAAATAAAAAACCAAAAAAGGGGCCGGGGATTTAGCTCAGTGCTTCTGGCATCTGCCTCGCAAGCACAAGGTCCTGAGTTTGACCTCCGTTAATCGTATACCACAGTGCCGGGTGTGGTGGCTCACG
>PVIC010049016.1:0-13308 GCA_004025085.1 Thryonomys swinderianus
TTCAGGCTGGCCCTGAGCTCACTATGGTGCCCAGGCAAGCCGCCGTGAACTCAGCAATCCTCCTGTCTCTGCCTCCCGAGTGCTGGGATGACAGGCGTGAGCCACCACGTCCGGCATTGTGGTATGCGGTGTTGATTGTTGGTGGGCGTGTCTCCACGCCCAGCATTATATGTGGTTACCGGGGATCGAACTCAGGACCCTGCGCTTGCGAGGCAGGCGCCGGAACCACTAAGCTAACCCTCCGGCCCACATATGGTATTTTTATTGGATGAGCCAATCTTTCTGATGTCTACGCTCATCTGCAAGAACTTTTCTCTCTTTAAACCATGTGCACCTTTGAGTTTGCCTGTCACACCCTCGGCTAGACTGCAAGCCCCAGTCGGTGCGGATTTTGTCTGTTCTGTGCCTGGCTGTATCTTCAGCACCTAGAATGGTATCTGGCCTGGGATAGGGGCTCTGTAAATATTTGTTGAACACATGAAGCATAGGCTTTGTACAAGCTAGTTCTACTTATTCCACAAATATTTAACAAAGGCCAAAATGCTTATATATGCCCCACAGTAGGAATAAGAAACAGAGGACACCAAAGAAAGTGGGCAGATACACGGTCCAGTACCCAGTACACGATGGCTACAACACGGCTGCACAGGGCCTGTGAGGACCCAGGTCAGGGCCCAGGAGAGCTTGGGGGAAGAGGCTGGACTAAGACAGGCAGGCGCTGGGCACAGCATGTGCAAAGACCTGGGTTGACAAAATGGTGCAGTAGTGAGGGATGGGTTCAGTGAGGTCAGCAGAGCCGCATCATGCGAGACCTCTAAGGTCAACCAAAGGAATTTGGTCTGGACCCAGGGGGCAACAGGCACCCAGCGAAGGTCTCCGCTTCTCCTTGCACCAGCTCCACGCACCAGGCCACAGGGGCTGAGCGCAACAGGCTGCAGAAGAGTGACATTAGCAGGCCACATACCTGGTGTGCTGCTGGAGGTGGGAGAGCTGTCGGAAGGACTTATCACAGTAGGAGCAGTGGTAGGGCTTGACACCCAGGTGGATGCGCAGGTGCTGGGCCAGGTAGGAGGCGTTGGCAAAGGACTTGGAGCAGTGCGGGCACTTGTGGGGCTTGGCCTCTGTGTGCGACTTGGAGTGGATCTGCATCTCAGACTTGGTGAAAAAGGTCAGCGGACACACCTTACACCTGCAGGCAAGAGGCAGGTTCACACCCGGGAAGACCTCCCCAGCCCTGCTCTGCGTCACCTAGGGAGACCTACCCCAGAGGCCTGAGCCTAGAACACCAGGGGTCTGCCAGGGGTCCAGTGGGCACAGCCCCACTGGGAAGGAAAGCAGGCTCCCAGCCTGGGCGCCCTCCAGTTTGGGGCTGGAAGCTCCTACATCTGGGGAACATATGCAGCAGCCCGGAGTCCACACTCCCAGAAGACAGGCCAGGACCCCAAGGAGGGCTGGCACGAGGCCACACCCATGGTGGGCAAAGGAGGCTTTAACATGCTGAGTGTTTCACAACCTGACTGCAGCCAGAATCCTCCGGGAGCTTGCAAAAAAGACCAATGCCAAAGATAAAACACAACAAAACGAAAAAGAGCACCTGGTTCTCTCACGTTCCCATCTCCCAAAAATGAATGCAAACTTGCTGAAGTACAGGACTGGCATTGACATATTTGAAAGTTCTTCGGTGGTTCTGACATGGCAGGGCACCCCTAAAAGGGAGGAGGACACGGCCTCCCAGTGACCTCTGGAAGATCTCCCTTCCCCTCCCGCCCCAGCCCCCACACCCTTCACCTTCAGGCAGAGCTCAGCAGGAGGCCCCGGCCCTCTAGACCTTAGCTTCTACCTTAGCCCCCAGGGTCCCTCTTTCCATTGCCTAGTGCCAGCTCCCTGTCCCACCCCCAACCCTGCCCCCCAAGACCCCCACCTGTACGTCTTGCCCTCCTTGGCAGTCTCGCCTGAGGCCAAGATGGGGTAGGGGACAACAAGGACAGGGGGACCCCCTGGGTTCTCTGCCTTGATCTTTTTGCGGCCACGTTCAGACTTGGGGGGGCCAAGCAGGCCGTGGCCCTGGATTGTCTTGATGGAGTCCAGGAGGGGGGGGCTGGTGATCCCTGAGATGAGGGTGGGGGACGAGGCGATGAGGCGGCTCTGGCTGGTGGTGGTGGGTGTGGACGGGGTGCTGGTACCCGTGCCGGTGCCGGTGCCCGTGCTTGCACTTGACTCGGACGTGCTCACAGCCGGGGTCCGGGAGGACAGCCCCAGACCTGTGAAGACACCAGGGTGGGCGGGGGGTGACGGGCGCTGCAGAGGCCAGCTCCACCCAGGCTGCCCACCTGTGTGGCCCCGGCGACCCGGCGCTTCCCTTCCTGTTCACAGAGTACTTCCCGGGCGGAACTAAACGCAAGCTTGCATATGGACAAGACGCTCTAGATAACTGAGACTAAATTAACTGAGAGAACAGAGACACTTTGGAAACAAATCCAACCACAGAAAAATCTTTACGCACAAAGATATTCAACACCATGTTATTTATAAGAACACAAATTTAAAGGCAACTGAAATATAGTGACAAGTTGAGTAAATAAACAGTGGTCTCTACTGAACTTCCAATGAACTGTTTTAAAAACCCGCAAACCTATGCATAGAGAAGAATTATTAAACGTGCCAAAGTATGACTATAGAAGATAATAATTTAAAAGAGCATCTGTTTGATGTTTTTGCTTTCTGATTCTTTGATAATGAATGTTTAAAACTTTTACAACTAGTTATGCTTTTAAAAATGAAGAAACTAAAAACACTTGTGATAGCAATCTCAGTAGATAAAAAGATGAAAATGGTATCTGTCATGTAGCTCATACTAAAGAAAAAAGAGACAGATAAACCAAAAACTTGCCCTCAATATTCAGAGTCACCATGACTATGTTTTGTGTTTCACACTCATGGTGAAAATGTGCATGTGAAGGGCAGTCTGGCAAAATTTTAAACCCACGTAACTTTTGAGCAAGCAATTGATTCTACATCCAGAGAACTACAATAAAGAAACAGACACAGGAGCACACAGAACTGTGTACACGGCCCTTCCACACAACTCTGCGGCCAGACAAAACTAAACTCAACCCATTTGTCCTCAGCAGAGGCTGTGCAAACATCTGTGGGACCTCCTCAGATGGAAGACCCCCAGCCACCCCAACAAGAGAGCTGCAATACAGTGACAGAGAGCAAATGCCACAATGTGCCATCATGTAGAAAAAGCAAATCACACACATTACGAACCCACCTATTTTAAAAACACACACTCAAACTATGTACAAAAACATGGACAATATATGTGTGTGCCAAGGTACAGGAATAGATCAGAGAAAAGACACACCAGACTGCTAGCTGGTTCTCTCTAGGGAGGAAGAATTTTAGGGTAACAAGAGATTTTCATGCTTTGTTTATCTGCTTCTATATTATTTGAATCTTTTACCTGGTGAATTCATCCATTTTTTATATCTGTGATCAAAGGATAAAATAAAATAAATTATACAGGAAACATATAAAAATTCTAACAAATAAAGAACTAAGGCTAATTTTTCTCCATTCCGCTTGTCTATAATGACTGTACTACTACCTCTAAAGTAAAATTCCAATAAATGTGTTTGTGATAGAAGAGAAAGTAGGAAAAGCAAGTCAAATTATGAACACAGGCCTCCCTACCACAAGCTGAGAAAAACACACATGCATATTAAAAAAAAAAAAAAAAAAATATATATATATATATATATATATATATATATATATTAAAAGGAAAGGAAATGGACCAAAAGGCTCTTTAAACTGCTGGGGTAGGAATTGGAATTATGAATTATTTTTTCTAAGTTTCTCCAAATTTCCCTTAATATCCTTATATGACTTTTTTAATATTACTTTTCTAATGAAAAAATAAATTTAATAAAATCATAATAACAGGACATGTGCAGAGTACAGCTGGGCCGAGAAAAGATCACCAGGCCCCACAGTTCACGGGCATCTCTAAGGAAGGGAGACAGCAAAGGAGACAGAGACACGGGCTGGTGCCAGAGGGGAGCCACAGAGAAAGCCAGGTCTGAGGAGGATCTCCAACACCCAGCCCCTCGGCACCTCCCAGGACACCCCACAGAACCCCGGACCCAGCCACAGCTCCCCTCTCCCCATGCCCCCATCTAGTCTCCTGCATAGCCTCCCTCTCCTTGCCGCCCACATCCTCTCCAGTACCGAGGCCTGACCACTCTTCTCACGGTACCTCATGGCTGCCCGCTGTTCTCCATTCTCAATGCCAGTTCCTAGCCCGCTCCACCATCCTCTCCTGAAGTTCCCCTACTTCCATCCTTGTCCGCAAATACCTAGTTTCTACCCTAAAGGCAGACTCAGCTTTCTAAACTTAACCCACAACTAACCTTTCCCTCCTTTCAGGGCTCCCCCGGAGCCCCACAGTAAAGTCCAAACAACTTAAAGTGCACTACAGGGCCCTTGACTGTCTGGTCCCTGTTTCCTGTCTTCACAGACCCAGGTCCAAAAAAGAGTTAAGATACGAGCTCTGGAACCATGCAGCCTATCCCCACTTCCTACCAGCTATGAAAGCTTGGCTTCACATGACTTTACTTTTCCCTGCCTCAGTTTCCCCACCTGGAGATTTCAGGGTGAAGCACAAGAAGCTGCAGTTACTGTAAGTCAAAAGTCATGTCATGTACTAGTACAAATTCTCAATGTTAAGTGTGATCCTGATGTGCATATAAAATGGACCAGTAGGGCCGGGGATTTAGCTCAGTGGTTCTGGTGTCTGCCTGGCAAGCGCAAGGTCCTGAGTTCCACCCCCAGGACCACATACCACAGTGCCGGGCGTGATGGCTCACGCCTGTCATCCCAGTACTCAGGAGGCAAAGGCAGGAGGATTCCTGAGTTCGAGGCTTGCCTGGGCTACATAGTGAGCTCAGGACCAGCCTGAACTACAGAGCGAGACCCTGTCTCAAAAAAAAAAAAAGTACCAATAAAATCAATTTAAAAATATAAGTAAAAAAAGATCCCTTGTTCAAGCTAATACTAATAACACCCACTTCATGAGTCTGCTGGGAGTAATAAAAGGCATCGGAAAGCACAGGCGCTCACTGGGCTTGACTGCCAGTCCCACTACCATCATCATCGCTGGTCTTCCCCAAACCATTCCTCCTTTTGTTTCCTACATACATTCCTCCTTCACATGTGCTGTTTCCCCTTTGAGCTCCCTGACCTTGCTGGCTGCCAAACTTTCCTTGTATTTTGGCTCCTCCAAAAAAGCCTCTCTTCCACTAAATCTGGTCAAGCTTCTTCTGCAGATTCTCAGATTCTTAATGTTGATTTGGGTTTCCTGTGAGCCCCCAACGGAGACTATACTAGTCCTTGACTGGTCCATCAGCGGGAGTCTCCCAGTACAGAAGCAGGAAATTCTGTGGCCCCCAAGACCCAAGCTTACCATTCCTCCAAGCGACGGGCCCCGCGTTCCTGTCCTCACCTAGCCAGATCCCAGCTGCCCGCCTACACTCCTACACTTTCCTTCAGTCTTACCAGTCTCGCCCGCCCATTTTCCAGGCCCATTCTTTCTCCGCCCCCAACAGGCCCCACCCACTCCTCCTGCCCTGTGTTCGCCCACTCTGGGCCCCGCCTGTCCTTCAGGCCCCGCCCTGCCCCCCCCCCGCCCACCCAGAGCCCCACCCACTCACTGTCTTCTCCCACCAGGACAGCCCACCTGAAACCGTGCTGGTGGCCGGCCGCGCGTGCAGTGCCACGTCTGGCTGCGGGACTGCTTGCGGGTGAAGCCCGGGCACCTGCTGCAGCTTGGGCAGTGACATGACAGCCTGGCTGCTTTCAGCGGGCGCAGGGGGTACTAGCAGTGGCTGCTGAGAGGAGGCCGATGTGGGTGGCAGGTGAGGAGGCCGAATCTTCTCCGCCATCAGCTGTTCCTTGATCTTGTTTATCAGGACCAAGTTGTCCAACTGCCAGTGGGAGAAAAGAAGGGCTGAGGGGGGGCTCAGGCCACTTCCCTGGGCTGCCGGTTCATCATACTATTGCGATCACACACAGTGGCAAAGTAAAGTAAAACAGCTGCAGTGGCAGAGGGTAGTGGAGGGGCAACATGGGTCTTACCTGGCTGGGCATGGTGGGAGGAGGGGGCCAGAAGTAGGGGTTGTTAAATCGAGGCTCGGCCATCCTGCGGGCAGAGAGAGAGGCTGTCACTGCTAAGTTCCCATTAGCTAAGCCACTCACGTCCAGGCCAGTGTCTGGGATGGCTGCTCCCATGAGACCCTAAGACCCATAACTCAGCAGGCCTTCCTCCAGGCTAGGGGACTACATCTCCAGTATAGAAGGTCTCGAATTTGGGGCCCCCGGAGAGCACAGATCAACACCCAGACCTGAATGTTCCCAGCCGCCTGCCCCCAGTCCGTGAGCCTAGCACCGGCGGGCTGGCCTCCCTCCTCCAGGAGGCCCCGCACTGCAGAGCCAACCCCGTGGACCCACAGATTCCACACAGGAGTCCCTCCTCATCCAAACACAAACTGGGAGTCCTGGAGCAACTATGCAAGTGGCCACAGAGCAGAAGCAACTGTCCATCTACAACCCCGTCCTTCCCCTGAGCAAAGGCATCCTCACTGCCGTCCAGGAGGCAAATGGGGATCACCAGGTAGAGCCTCTTCCAAGGGAAATTTGATAGAAATTCAGAGACCCAAATGACTGTTACTGCTTCCGACTTAACAAAAATGCACCTCTGGGGGCCAGAGATTTAGCTCAGTGGTTCCAGCGCCTGCCTCATGAGCGCAAGGCCTTGAGTTTGATCCCCGTAACCACATACAATGCTGGATGTGGTGACTCATGCCCACCAGCCATCAATACCACATACCACAGTGCCGGGCGTGGTGGCTCACGCCTGTCATCCCAGCACTTGGGAGGCAGAGGTAGGAGGATTGCTGAGTTGGAGGCTTGCCTGGGCTCCATAGTGAGCTCAGGGCCAGCCTGAACTACAAAGCGAGACCCTGTCTCAAAAAAAAAAAAAAAAAAATGCACCTCTGCAAAGTTACCCTGAAGAAAAAGGCACCTACACAGGTGCATCAGAACTCTTTGTCAGGAGGGGTCTGTGGCGGCCTGAGGCTAGGGCAGTCTGAGGCTGTGTAGAGGCCAGTGCCACTGGGGGCCCTCACCTGTGGCAAGCTTCCTGGCAGGCCCGTGTGGTTAGATGGCCTTCTCAACCAGGCCAGTGGCAAGGTGGGCCTTGGGGGCCACTTGAGTCTTCCAGAGAGCTCAGGTCTTCTGTGACCCTCCATGAGTCAAGAAGTGACTTACAGGGACAGTGCTGTCTTACTCCCTCTCGAGCCTCTCTTAATTCTCTTACTAGCTGGTTCTGCTGTTTATGTGAAAACTGCTCACCTGTTGAGAGGAAAGGCCAAGCTAAAGTGCCTTCAGACTCTCCCTCATCCTACAAGCTTGAGGAGCCCCTTCTAGAATTAGGCTTAGAGTCAGGAGAAAGCCCTGGGTCAGGACCCAACCTAAACTGAACATGCAAAGGAAGAACTTGCACACCAAGTATCTCTTGTGATCTTTTTTGAAAAGTAGGGACAGGAGGTGTCATCCTATTTTACAGGTGAAGACAGCAAAGAAGGAGAGACCTGCCCAAGACCCCAGGGCTAGGAGGGCCAGGGTCAAGACTAGAGATCAGATGTGCTCGAGCTGGCTCCTGTGCGGAACTTGGTTTGTAAACCTAGTCCTTGGTCAAGCAAATATCCACTGCCAATAGCTCAGTACCCACAAGCAAAAGCCATTCCGAGGCCAGGGCAGAACAGGTTCGAGGCTGGCCAGGCTGGGGGTCAGAGAATCCTCCTCCAGGGCAGCCTGGGCAGCCCCTGTCCTCCACCAGCCTCCTGCTTCTGCCTCTCACAGGCACCACATGCCCTGCCCTCTCCCCATGCACACTTGACAACACAAGAAGCACTTTCTGTCTGTTGTTCTCCCTGACTCTCCACGCCCCTGAGATTTCCTCCCCAGAAAAAAACTCAGAATAATAATTAACAGTGAGGAGGCTGTACAAATGGCTACCTTGTGTCAGGCTCAGAGCTTGAAAGGCAGGTACCCTTGTCATCCCTACTAAAGGAACTAAAGTTCAGAGAGGGGGAGTGGCTTGTTCGGGTCACACAGCAAGTTAGCAGACAGCTGGAACTCCCACTCTAATCGGCCTGACTCAAAGCCCGGTCCATCCATCTCATGGCTGTGGACTAATGGACGTGCTTGCCTGGGATGGCATGTTTGTGAGCCCGCCAGGAAGTATCTACTTGCCCAGCAGTCTCAGGACCTGTCCTTTCCCTGCTGTTGCCCATGAGGAAGAATGTGGAAGGGACCGAGCCGTAAAGCCAGGGTGAGGAGGTTCTCAGACAGCAAATGAGGGGCCTGGGACTAGGGACCCGGCCCAGAGGAGCCTGGACTGGACGCACCTGTCTAGTTCATCTGGTGTCCTGGCACCCGGGCCTGAAGGTTATCAATAATGTGAGTTGCACAACAGAATGATCAAATGAAGGAACAATAATAATCAGAATTACTTTAAAGCCAGTCCCACAAGAGTCTCTCGCAGTACCCAATTTACAAAGCTCTTCTAAACCCACTGACTTTCCCTCTAAAACCAAAAAAAGATAGCAAGCAGAGACAAATGTTTACCCCCATTTCACAGAGGAACAAACCAGAGTATCCAGAAGCCCCTCGCTCCAGGCCACATAAATGGGACACAGGAGGCCAGACTGTGTTGTACTGCTGGGTGTTAGTTCTCTAAACCTCACTTTCCTCTTCTGTAAAATGGAGTGAAACATGCTCCTACCTCCCACCCCATTCCTTGGCCACTGCACTGGGCTGCTTTTAATACAGTTCTGGGGAGCCATTTTCTCCTCCTTCTCTTTAGTTCAATGCCAAGTTCAAGCTCCCAGAGTGCCCACCCTGGTCAGGGAGCTGTGGGAAGCACCAGGACTCCAGGCTGGGGTGGCAGCATCCTCTACCACTTCTCAGCCCCTAAGCGGGCAAGGTCACCCCTTACCATGGCTGAGGAGCCAGGCTCCCGGATCGAGGGGCGCTCCTTGGGTCACTTAATCTCATGCACGCAGCCCGGGCCTGGTTTTCCTGCATCCTTCGCTGGTAGCCCCCAGTATTTAATGACCAGTCAATAGCGCTGGCTCTGGGGTCCCCACTACATGCCAGATGCAAAGAGGGCACAGCAGAGACTGAACACGTTCTGAGCTACATGTTCACCCACAGTGTGCCACATGAGCCCCCAACAAGCCTCAGAGGGGCTATTTCCAGTGCCCCGAGTGGCAAGGGGTGAAGGGCAGGAGGCTGGGCCAAGCCAAGCCTGGGGAGGGGCAGTGTGAGGCACGGTCAGCGTTTAGACACCTGGACAGGCCGGAGCGGATCCTGAGAGAAGTGACAGCTTGAAGAGAGGCCTGGGGCGGGGACAGCATAAGTCCGATCTGGGGCAGCGGCTGCCACCCCCAGGCACCCAAGAGCCACAGAGTGGTGGGGTGGCAGGGGCACCGCGGCCAGCTGGCAGGGCTCTGACTGCTGTGCCAAGGTGCTGGATGAGACAGATGTCAGTGGTGAAGAAGCAACAGAAACACCGGGCTAGGGAGCGCTGCAGCAGAGGGGACCCCTGCAGCAGAGGGGACCCCAACGTCCCAGGGCAGGGTGCACAGACAGAGGAGCAGGATGGGTCAGGGCGAAGCGTCCACACTCGGGCGGAGACAGGACGGCTGTCGGGCAGATGGGGCAGGGCCCGGCCCACTGTGAGCTCCAGGTTGAGGGCCCGGAGCCCTGCAGGGCGGAGCTGCCATCCTTCCGCTCTCCCTGTCCGAGGGTGCAGGTAGAGGAGTGACGCGCCTCCCGGGCTGCCTCTGGAAAGAGGGTCCTGCTGGCAGCCAGCCACCCCCCGTCCGTCCATCCGCCCATCCATCCATCCATCGTGCAGGCCAGCCACATCCTCCTGGCCAAGCCGGGCCAGTGCCAGGAGCTGGCGGGCAATGGGCGGAGCCCTCCCTCCTCAGCTGAGCAGAAGGGTGGCCAAGCGGCCCAGGGCTTCTGCAAAAGGGCTGCCTCCTGTGAGGCTCCCCACATGCCAGTGTCCCCCAGTCCTGCCGCCCAGACAGGGGGAGGGGAGCCCTGCGGGCCAGGACCAGGGATCCCTCTCCTTCTCCATCCCTTTCACGGCTGCCGACCCCTCACTCCAGCAGCCCCTGGACGGCCATCCCCTCTAGGACTCCAAGCACCAGCCAACCTGCGGCCTCCAGGTCTGGCCCAGGCCTCCATCACCGCGGCCACCTCCCCTGGCTGTCTCCCAGCCTGCTCGGCCTCCCCTGGCCCGCCCCTAAGCAGGACAGCCCCACCTGTCCCAACACACTGTGACCCACAGGACTTCCCTCCTGGCCTCCTCTCACCCCACCGCCACCCACACCCACAGGAGGCCATTTCCAGAATCTCCCAAACCTGCCCACCCTCCCCACCAGCCCTGAGCCCATGGAATAGGCTGCTCAGTCTGGAGCCCAACACGGCCCGCTCAGATCTTGGCTCCAGCTCACCAGCTGTGTGATCCTGGGCGAGTCACTTGCCCCACCCCCACTTAAGGGCTCAGCAGCCCAAAGCCTGGGGCTAACCCAGACTGGGGAGATCAGAGAGACTTTTCAGGGAAGCAGGGGGGCCCGCCTTAGGCCTTAAAGGGGGAGACAGTGGGAACAGCTGGCAGAAGCCACAGCTTGAACAAGGCCCGCAGATGAGAAGCATATGGTGTGCAGAGGACACCGGTGTCCTGGCGCTGTCGGGAGACAGGGACAGAGCTGCACCACAAGGTGGGTCCCAGGGCCCCAGCCCGCAGTCGGGACCCGGAAGTGTGTGTGGTTCAGGAAGACCCTGACTGCTGGGTGCTCAAGGGACTACAGAAGCAGGAGGGTCCCCACCCCGAGATTTGGGAGGAGTGAGGAGGGGCCGCACCAGGCCCTGGAGCACAGCGGCCGCACAGGTGGCTCCTGTGGTGCGGCCTGGGAGGTTTCTAGATGCCGACAGGGACAAACACAGCCACAGCAGCATGCAGACAGACGGCACCAAACCTGGACACGATGACAGACACAGATCTGCGGCCACAAGCAGGACGAGGGGGACACAGCAAGTGCCATGACTGGGAAGCCACAACCACCAGGACACAGGCAGCGGCTGGAGGAAAGCGGGGGCCTCCCCCGGGCACAGCCGGTGGGCAGCAGTGAGGGCACAGGGACAATGGGATGAACACAATGCCTCCGTCCCCCAAAAACACACCCCTCATTCACAGATTTCAACCTGGAATCACAGGCTCCTTACCTAGAGTGTCCTTTCCCACTTGGTGAACTTCTACTCATCCTTCAAGACCCAGCTCAAGTGTTCCCTCTTCTACGGAGCCTTCCCTGAACCCCCAGTCAGTCACTTCCTCTGTGTTCCCAACAGCACCTTGTATATGGGAATAACAATAACAATAATCATAATACATGGCAGCTACCATTGATTTCAATACCTATGTGCCAAGTACAGTTCAGCTCACTGAATCTTCCCAATGACGCTGTCAAATGTACACTTAACAAACTGCAGCTCAGAGAGGTCAATCTACTTGCCCAAAGTCACACAACTAGAAAGTGTGGGAGTTAAGATACCACCCAGATCTGGTCCTACCCTCAGGGCCAATCGCACTCTGGTTGGTTCTCCAGTCCCCTGGTACTGTACTGGGCATCCTCCCCCACCAGCCCCAGCTCTCTGCAGGTGCTTGTTCACCTGTGCCAGCATCTTGCGCAAGGTGGTATTTACAGCCAATTTTTAGTGTGACAGTAGATCCACTATACAGATGATGAAACAGAGGTCCAGAAAGGTTCAGTAACTTGCCTGAGGTAACGGAGCTGAGTCTGGATTTAAAAGCAAGTCACCCTTCCCCAGCAGGTGGCCTCTGAGATCAGCCTAGCTAACTCCACCCAGGGGCAGGGAGGCCAGATGGAGGGAGGGGCACACCTTGTGCCAGTCCTGCCACCTGGAGAGGTACAGACCTACACGGATGACACAAAGAGGGTGGGCAGCAAGGGTGGGTTGTAGGAGCCCTGGCCACTGCCGCGGACAAGGGCGGGCACTTAAGCCACTTGTGAGGCCTCCCAGCCCAGCCCCACTCGGCACACACATCAAAACTGTGCCCAGGCCCCGTGGCCCCATGGGAAGTAGCTCCCAACAAAGCAAATGGGAGACAGCAAAGCCTGGAACTGTCCACACTGTGATTACCACGAGGCAAAAATAAAGCGTGCGTCAGAGAAAGCAAGTGGCGGGAGCCCCACCCAGAGGGAGGCCGGCCCGGGAGGCAGCCCCTCTAGTTTCGGGTTTTGTCTTCGCTTCCGTGCTTTCCAAATTCTCAGTAATATCACTACGTTGCTTTTATAATGAAAACAATAAATTTATTCTTAAGATGAAACAAAGTGACGGGCATCTCAAGGCAGAGAGAAGCGGCAGGGGAAGGTCAGGGCGGCTGAGGGTGGCCCTCGAGTGACCGCTGCACGCCAGGCCCCACACCGCCTGAGCTCCAGGCCGGCACGGCCGACAGAGAAGGGTATGAAGAGGGCCCCTGGGAGAGGTGATGTGCGATCCGCACCCTGAACCTGGTTGGGGCTCCGCAGGCTGGAGGATGGGGTGGGGGGTCTCTGCCCCAAACCTCGGTCTGCTCTAGGACCCTTCAGCTCTGGCTCAGCCACTGCTGGAGCCCCCCAGCCTCCCGCCTCCGCCCTCACCCCCATCCCATTCTCCTACTGCAGCCCCTGGGATCCGTGGGCAGTTAAGTCGGATGGCGCGGCCCTGCTAACCCGTGGCTCCTAATTCCCTCCGGATAAAGTCAGGCTTCCTCAAGCCCCAAGACCCAGGCCCTCACGACCCCCGACCTCGCGTGGTGTTCCCCTCTACATTACGTCTCTGTCCCCCACCGCTCCACTTCCTTTCTCGCCTCCTCAGCTTCAAGAAGGCGGTGTCCTCTCCCTGGGATCCCCTGCTGTCCCTGGTTAATGCCAACTTCTCCCTTCCGCCAGTGTGCAGGCTGTGGGGACCGCCGCCCTGCCCCCTGGCCCCTGGCCCACTGCACCCTGCCTTTCTGTCACTGGAGCGCTGCTCACTGCTTTTCCTGTTTGCGCATCTGTCTCTGCTGCTGGTCATGGGCTCTGTCAGGAAAGAGTCAGGACTGAGTCGTTTACATTTTAAGCCTGCACAAAACCTCAAAGTGCTGGAAGGAGGGAGGGAGGGAGGGAG
>PVIC010049017.1:0-13309 GCA_004025085.1 Thryonomys swinderianus
TATGCCAAGTCAAAAAGATGTGAGAAAGTTGGAACCATTTTTTTGGAAACTCGTAGGAAACTTACTTACTTTTGCAGTGCTGGGGATCAAACCCATGGCCTCACACATGCTAGGCAAGTGCTCTACCTCTGAGCTATGCCTCCAGCCCCTATTTTAGAAACCTATAGCCAGATATTGGAGAAAACTAGACCTGAGAACCTACAAGGTGAATGTAGTTTTCTTTTGAAACAAAATTTATCTCTGTGGTTACTTTTACAAAATGAGTACAGTCTCATTATATTTGCCCTAACTATTTACATAAACACAAGAAGAATGTTAATTGACTACATAAACCTGTTGGAGTTTGTTTTGCTGGAACTTTTTATGAGTCTTTAATTAGACTTCTAAAAGCCTCTCCAGGTTGGGGAGTCAAATAATAAAGTTACCACCATCTGTCTTCAGTACCAATAGATGTGGGTTCATTCCTTTACTCTCAAGGTCGCCATGATACCCTAAGATTCCTAGGCTGGTGGGGAAGTGATCCTCCTCATTTCCCCTAAGACATGGAGCCCTAAAGCCCACCTGGTTTTTCTAAGATGTCTTGGTGAGCATTCGGCTCCATAAAGTCACTCTCAGTTCTTTAAATCAGATTCTATAGTTATCATTACTAGATAAGATATTCTAGCTTTGTTACAAGGTGAATAGATTATATGAAAATAATTTCTATTGTCAGAGAAATAAGCATATTCCATAAAAGTCTCCAAATTTTAGCGGTACTAGGTAAGTAGAAAAGACAAATGCTGTATTTGTTTATAAAATTATAATTTACTGGGGCTGGAGATTTAGCTCGGTGGTTCTGGTGCCTGCCTCCCAAGCGCAAGGTCCTGAGTTCGATCCCCCATAACCACATACAACAGTGCTGGGCACGGTGGCTCACACCTGTAATCCCAGCACTCGGGAGGCAGAGGCAGGAGGATTGCTGAGTTCGAGGCTTGCCTGGACTACATAGTGAGTTCAGGGCCAGCCTGAATTACAAAATGAGACCCTGTCTCAAAAAAAAAATTATAATTTACTAAGTTGTTACCAATATAGATAATTAACTTAGAAAAAGAAAAGGAGTCATTTCTATCTGGAAAAACAGAACAGTAAAGAACAGGAAAGTTTTGAAACAAAAGCAGTCATTATTCCTTATCAATCCATTCAATATTAGGTAATTAATTCTTTTTTTTTTTTTTTTTTTTTTTCTGAGACAGGGTCTTGCTTTGTAGTTTAGACTGGCTCTGTGCTCACTATGAGCCAGGCAAGTCTGGATCTCAGCAATCCTCCTGCCTCTGCCTCCCGAGTGCTGGTATTACAGATGTGAGCTGCCACACCTGGCACTGTGGTGTGTGGTACTGACTGCTGGTGGGTGTGAGTTGCCATGCCCAGCATTGTGGTATGTGGTTACTGGGATCAAACCAGGGTCCTTGTGCATGCTAGGCAGGCGCTGGAACCACTAAGCTAAATCTCCAGCCCAAATTCTTGTTTTTCTTGATCTTAAGTTAACTGTTTTATGAATTTGTAAGCTTCTAAAGATTTTATGTCAGTTTGTTATAGCACAGCAGGGGAGGAGATTTGCTTATTTTGGTTTTGTATAGCATTTTAAAAATTAACTGGACTTTTGATTAGTAATACTATAAACCAAACATTTCATGGACAGTGAAAGTATTGGTCTATTTCTATAATTTTCATATAGTTTCAGAAATAGCAAAATTTTTTCATATAAGTACAGTGTGGGAAAGGAAAGAGCATCACTTTTTATTCGAGAATCCTTAAATGTATGATCAAGCATCAAATAAACAGGATCATTTTAACATCTCTCTTTATAATGTAAAAGAGCAAATGCTTTGAGATTTTTTTCCCAAGGACCCACCGGGAAATTGAGAGCAAGTAGGCTTTGCTTCACATTTTTTAACGTGAAGTTTAAGTACTAGGTAGCAATGTTTATGGGTAGAGTTTTGGGTTTTCATCTGCTTTGATGTATAATCCTATGGAGACTGCACAGAGTGACTGGAGAGACCTCAAGCATCTTTGGGATAGTTCCAAAGCCTGATCTGACTGGATAAAAATGTTGACTCTGTTTCAAGTTAACTTTTTTCCTCGCCAGCCTTAGCTAGTTGCAGTTGGATGTCCCCGAGTGCCTTGAGACCTCAGTGAGACACGGCCTAAACTTCAAGTGAGTGTAGAAGCCGAGGGCTTGACGCGGGAAAGGAAAACCTGGAAGCGTGGAGAGAGGAATAGGGGGTAGGGGTTTGCAGGGGCACGTAACTACGGACTTCAGGAAGCTGAAGGGAGACTGCAGTTGCTAGGAGGAGAAGGAAGGTGGGATGGGATGGGAAGGGAGACATCTTAGAGGGAGACACTTTGGAAAGATCATAAACTTCCCAAAGAGGCCACTGAAGATTCATTCTCAGGAAAAACCTGCCAGCAAGAAGGAGGTGGACTGAGAGTAGTGGAAGGTATAATGAGCAGGGGTTGGAGAACTAGAGTTTCAGTCAGCTGAGAAGTTCTTCTCTGAGACATCGGATCAGTTAGAAGAGAGAGGACTCACAGAGACCCAGGGAGAGAAATGTCCAGCCCGGAAACTGGGGAGCAGACTCCCTACTGAAGACAAAGTTTCTGAATAATACGGAGCCTGGGAATCCAGAAGTGGAATCAAGGGAGGAGGCAGAAAGAAGAGCTTGTTGCCAGGACTCCTTTTCCAAAGAAGTGTGGGACTGGAATCCACCATCAGGGAGTCCATTTGGAATCTTAAGAATCAAAATCTGTCCTCACCACATTCACCTGGCTTGTCCAGAGCGAGGCTCAGGGATGCGATGACTGACCAGTGTGTCCAGTAGGAGTAAAACATTTTAAAATAGCACACTGGGGGCCACAGGTGGAAGGTCAGAGAGCACATTACAAATCTGATCCTATCTCAATCTTGGAGTCATAACTGTTAAAGAAAAAATTACTCATGACATTGCTAAGGAATCAAGAATCACCCCTGTAAGGATAAGGAATACTGCAATGGGATTTTGTACTAGAGGAAAGATGAAAACCCAACTCCAAGTTTAAAAAGGGAAAGTGGAGATTTACAGTCAGAGTAGGATGTGCGGTTGGCAAATGGAACCTTAAGAGAAAGTTTCCTTCAAGAGGAAGGAGGCTAAGTTGACCTAACAGTATTTTTGCTGAAGGCAGAAGGTTGACCAGATATCATCTGGGGAATGATAGAGGAAGCCGGATGGCTGAGTATCAAAAATGAGGAATTAGGGCTAACGTGATGTACAGAGATCCTTACTAAAACCAGACAGTGAAGAATTCGATTACACGTCCTAGTCAAGGACTGTTTGGAAAAGGAATCAGAAGAGACCGACCAGGTTTGCTCGAGGAAATAATCTTTGCTGTTGTGATCTAGAATCTTCACACTTACAGGTTTCTTGGACTGGTTCCTGCCTCTCTCTCCCAGTTGCTTAGGGCCAATTGAATTTATTTATTGAATAAACAGCCAAATAAAAAAGGCATTATTGGGAAGAGCTCATGATAAATTCTAAAGATATATTTATCGTAACCATTTGAATTATAGATTTCCTGGTTGGTCTTTATATTAAAGTTGATATTTGTGGACTTTTTCTTTTATAAATCAATTCTGATTCCTCAGAAGTATAATTAGAGCTCAAGAAGCAGAATTTTTGGACTCCTGCAAACTCTAGGGATATATCACTGAAGTTTGAAATTTAAAAAACATTTCTCTGTAGGAAATTAAAAGCTAAAATGATCTCATGTTTATATTTCAATTTGGGTTTCACCAGTACTTGGTTTAAAAATTGCCTCTCTGGATATAACTTTGTTACTCTTTTTCCTGTTTGCTCTAATAGTGAGTGGACTCCACGGGGCCTGAGATCGTAAATTTATCGGAATAGTGAGGTTAACAGGCAAGAACTAATAAATGTAAAAAGTGAATGAGGGTTTTTCCTATCAGTTTCAAAGACAGGTAGCTGAAACACTTCTCTGTGATGTGGGGGTAGCTGCCCAATGTTAACTGTAGGCTTCAGGGGACACCCAGTGGCTTAAAGCAGTAGTGCCTTCCCATAGTACAGTGTTCAGACGTTTATGGAATTCTTACTTCTTCTGCGGTAATAACACTTCGGGACTTTACCTCTCCAAATGAGCATATGGGTGTGATAAGAGTATATTTGGTTTTAAATTTACATAACTATTTTCCTCGACTTCAAAATTATAACATTAGGAATGTTAGAAATTTGATGAAACTTTTTCCTTATTAAAGTCATAAATAATATTTAGAAAAGTGAAATCAGTGATGAGTCATGAATAAGCAAAGCAATTAGATTTTTGGCTTAAAAATTTTAGTTCTAATCAGATGTGTTGGCACTTGCCTGTCATTTCAGCATGTAAGGCTGAGCCAGAACGATCGCTTCCGGTTCCGGGTCAACCTGGGCTGCATAGTGAGCATAAGGCCAGTCTCAGCTACATAGCAAGACTTTGTCTCAAAAAACGGAAAAGAAAAAAATTTTTTGTCGTTCTAAGAATGTGTTCTGAGTACATGATCTGAGAATTTCCTTTTACAATACTAACAAAGTGATAGGAAAACAAACTTCTAGAAATGAATTAGTGTGATTGTGGTGCAAACCTAATGACTGAGACATCTTTATCACAAAGCTTTGAAGAGCATTTTTTGACAAGAGAAAGTGCTTATATTAGTTTAAAGAGAGAGAGAGATGGGAAGAGATAGGAAAGAATAAAGGGAGGGAGGAGGAGAAGGATGCAATTCTATTTATGTAACATACTTGTAATATACTAGGTGGCTACTTTTGTATTAATAAAAGTAGAAAACTGAAAGTAATTGTCTTGATTAATATGATTTTAAGTAACTTATTCTTTCTGCTTTTCTCCTATCTCCTATCCTAAATATATTTATAAGTAAAAGGAAAATGAGTAAGCAGAGATAATAAGAATGTCAGTGTTTTGACAATGGTCAGAAATACATCTATGCTTCTGTCTACTGGATCTTAAAGGAAGAAGTGTTACATACTTGAGCCTTTTTACTTTAGGACCCCTACGAGGTAATGCCAGACCAGAGCTGCTGTTGCTGCTGGCTTGTGTGTGTGTACATGTGTGCGTGTATGGGCACATGCGTGTATGGGCACATGCACACTTGTCTGTTCGTGTTGTGTCCTTCTGTATTCAAGAAAGCGCACACAAGTGTGTTTGATTAGATCTTAGATATGGATGGAAAATGAGGCTTCGACACCCCGGGTGGCAAGAATCCTTGAATGTTTTTAGTTCATGGTCTCCTGAGAATCTGAAGAACCCTGTGATCTTTTCTTGAAAAGTGCACATTTCTTTAAATATAAAATTACCCCCAATGAGTATAACACACAGTTTATAGAAGTTTATAGATATACTCCGTTCCCAAACCTGCTGGGAAAATCTTATCAAGTCGATTTTTCAAGAGGTATCATCAAGTGCTATTTTCTTGGTGGGCTTGTTCAGGTTACAAATTCTACCACTAGCTACTTCCTTCTCTGAGTTAAGTGCTGCCTTCCCTGAGTCTTCCTTTAAATTATATTTTCCTAGGAGAGATAGCATGTTAATTATTAACACATGTGGAATAGTTTAAGAAAAACGGAAGAGACTCAATCTTGTTTTATGTAGACTTGGTAAACATAGTAGAGCACTAGAGATCATTAATAATAGTAGTGATGGGCCGGAGATTTAGCTCAGTGGTTCTGGCGCCTGCCTCGCAAGCGCAAGGTCCTGAGTTCGATCCTGGTAACCACATACAATGCTGGGCGTGGTGACTCACGCCCACCAACAATCAACCAGCAATCAGCACCACATATCACAGTGCTGGGCGTGGTGGCTTGCCCCTGTCATCCCAGCACTCTGGAGGCAGAGGCAGGAGGATGGCTGAGTTCGAGGCTTGCCTGGGCTACATAGTGAGCTCAGAGCCAGCCTGAACTAAAAAGAGAGACCCCGTCTAAAAAAAAAAAAAAATAGTAGTGATAAGTAATACCGTAGAGATGGACACGATGATATGTACATACATGCCCCTCACACCAACCCCATCCTGTTGATGAGGAAACTGAGGCACAGCTTGATTAGATGATCTGTCCAAAGGACACAGCTATTTCATAATGAAGTCCAAAATTGAACACACTGCAGAATCTGGTATCTGACACTTACTTTAAAAATTACCCATTAAGAATTTTACCTTACAGTCTGGAGGCCAACTCCATAGACTGTGTACTAGTGTTGCCAGCTTTTGTGATTGGCACCTCTACCTCAGTTCCCTCTTCTTTGTGTTGTACTTTTTTTTTTCCCCTCTTCTTTGTGTTGTACTTTTTTTTTTTTTTTTTTTTTAGACAGGGTCTCGCTTTGTAGTTCAGGCTGGCCCTTAGCTCACTATGTAGCCCAGGCAAGCCTCGAACTCAGCAATCCTCCTGCCTCTGCCTCCCAAGTGCTGGGATTACAAGCGTGAGCCACCACGCCCGGCTGTGTTGTACTTTTCATATAAGACTGTATAGCAAGTTAAACTATCCCATTTCCCATGATAGGGGTACAGCTCCCCACACTGTAGGTCAGAAGTGAGTGGGGCAGGAAACAGAGTCAAAGCGAAGGCACCGTCTCCCAGCTCAGGGCAGTTATCTGGGATAGTGAAAACTCAGGAACCTTCCCCAGGACTTTCACCAGGAAATGAGAAAGGGGAATTAAATAATCAGAAAGAAAAAGAGGCAGATACTCACTGTGCTATTAAATATGGACATTTCATGCACCCGATGACTTTGCGGGTAAAGAGTTGCAGCGCACACTCTAGCTTCTGTTTGGCATGAAAACAACTTTTGCTTATTTAAACTATGACGGAAAAGAACATTTTCAAATAAGAGTCACAATATTAAAATTACTAGTATTGATGAAACTGCCCACCGTTTTGAAAGATAATCTTTTTTCAGATACTATCTTTAGATAGATCTGTTTTCACACGGTTTTTAACATTTTCTAGGGGTGACTATTAAGTAATGGAATTGATTTGTTAACAGATATCTCACAACTTACAAATTTCAATGAGTTTTTATTTTGGAAAATACTACACTTCATCAAGTCTGCACTTCTCATAGATTTTTAAACATCCTGGTTATGAAATGTTAAAAAAGCAAAAGCAAAATACAACTATTGTTCTCTAGCTAAAACTTTTTATTTTGATTTTAAGGTACATTTTATGTGAGAGGGATAAAGAGGAAAGAAAACAGTGATATAAAATCCAGTGGCATGGTAAAAACGTACATAACTAAGTTATTTTTCCATAGCTAAAATATTTTAAAGACTATTTCCTTTTTGCCTTGTGAATATAAAGTGGGTTCATCTTCTTCCTCAGTTTTTTTCACTAAAATCAATACTATCCAGTTGGCTAACTCCCTGTATTTGCCAAATATGTATCTGATTAAGTTTTGGTAATTTAAATATCTTTCATTTACATCCAGAGGACAAATATTCAAATGCTGTGTTACACTTCCTTCAGATGCTTCTAGAAAGAGCGTTCCCATAATATTTTGAGCAAACGAAGCTGGCAAGTTGAACCTTTGGATGTTTTGACACTTACTCACATGCAGAAGTTCCTGTGTACTCACAATGGGTACATGTGACGTCAGAACTTCCACTTACAGATCATAGCAAGCTGCAGACCCTGCAGCGTACTCTGTCTCTGTCTGTTTCTCATGCTCCCAAGGAATAGTTACCATTATTTTGGTGCGAAGGTGGACTTCCGGTTTCCCCTGGGAAAAAAACACGGTTTTCCCTGCACACTGGAGTGGAGGAGAATCACTGGTTTGGAGGAAGCAGAGATCTGCTGCACATCTGCACCCTAATTTCATGGCTGCTGTGGAGACGCAGCGCTCAGCCCACAGCTGTGCGGCGTCGTTACTACATGTCTTGAGGACTAAGAATCTGAAAACCCAAGCTGCTCCTTTCTTCCTGCCTAGTAATTACGATTTGTTAAGATACCAGGATTGGGAGGCTTTTAGTTTTCATCAGATCTGGAAATATTTTGACCACTTCAACTATTTTGTTTCCACTATGCCATACCTCTCCTTAGAGACTGCAATTAATTTTCGGTGAATTAACTGCTTGAAGTTATCCCTGGCTTACCAATGTGCTGATCAGTTTTCTTCAGTGCTTTTGTTCTGTAATCATTTTGGTTTATTTCTGTAGCTCCGTTAGAGCTCTTTTCTTCTGCAGTGTCTGCTCACTGTAGTTTTTTAGTTTTAGATTCTGTGATTTCAATTGCTAGAAATTTGATTCGAACCTTTTTCAAATGTCTTCTGTGTTTCTCTTTGACACCTTAAAAGAACTTTTATCTTGCAATAGTTACAGATTCACTGGAAATTGCAAAGATAGCACAGAGAGGTCCCTTGTATTCTCCACCCAGTTTCCTTATTGGTTGTTCTCATATATACATAGAAGAGATACTAAAACTAGGAACTTTTTGTTGGTATAATCTGTGTACAGAATCCCATACCATCTTGTGATACATATGGCTGTATATAGCTGGTACTCAAGATACTAGTCCAGGATCCCCAAAAGCTTGTTTTCTGAACATTATATTTTCTAGTAAATGGAAAATGAAACTGTATTTCTTGTTTCCATACATGGATTGGGACTTTTTATTAGGTGAATATAGAAGTGAATTTTATTTTGTTGGCTACTTTACTTGTTGTCATTGCTTTTGATTTTCTTGAGCTTTGCTCTGGAGCACAGTGAATTCAACTGGAACCAGTTGAATCCTTTTCAGTTCACTTTGGCTAAGCCAGAGCAGCCCATAGAGGACTGACTCTTCTTCAATACTGACACGACTGTCTGTGACCCCTGAAGAGCCCCCTGGAGAACCCCTGGCTCTTCTGGATGTTCTTTCCCAGATTCAGGGTTCATCACAGGTGTGCGTGCACAGTGGCTGGAGGATGCTCTCTGGCTTCTGGCGCTCTCCTGGGTAAATGGACCCTTGTTGGCCTGCAGCACGGCCCGCTCTATCTCCCTCGTCCAGAGAGACCAAAGCTCCTCTGCCCAGATCCTCCTGGCTACAGCTTGGAGACTCCAGGCACTCAGCAGAGGCAACATGGCTTCACCTGTTTCCCTCTCGAGGATGCTACCCCTTGCTGGATCTTTTCCACTGTCTGAAAACCACTGCTTCATATAATTTTCTCTTCTCATTTGTGACTTTTATTCAAGGTGGGAACATTCTTCACTTCTCAATCTTTCCTTCTAGAAGAATTTCATTAGGGTAAATTGGAGGGACCTCTCTTGTTGAAAGGAAGTGTGAGCCGGTTTACAAAGTTAAGTTTATTCAGCTCTGTGAAGGTGTCAGAGCCCAGTTTTGATGAGAAGTCACTAAATCTTTCCCACTCGTGAGCCTGGAGCCCACCTTCTTTCTCCACTCGCCATTCTCCAGATACTCAGTCGTTACTTAAATTCACGAGGGAAAGTGTCGCCATCGTCTGTGCCATCTCCTATGTGATACCACGTAGCACCTAGAGAAGGTTCATCTAACGCCCAGGACGCACACGGAGGTCAGGCTCATGCTGGCAGGTTTCGGTGACCTTGAAGTCCCCTCTTCCTAACACCCATGTGACAATCCAGGCATCTGCAGGACCCACCGATCTCTATTTGAATCTGGCCTGTTTGTTGGCCTTTGAGTGAGCATCAGTCCCCAGTGTGGTCCTGGCGACCCTCCTTAGCCAGCATTTAAAAAAAAATTTTTTAAATTTTATTTATTTATTTACTTATTTTTGAGACAGGGTCTCACTTGGGAGTTCAGGCTGGCCCTGAGCTCACTATGTAGCCCAGGCAAGCCTTGAACTCAGCGATCCTCCTGTCTCTGCCTCCCAAGTGCTGGGATTACAGGCATGAGCCACCACACCCAGCACTGTGGTATTGGGCCAGAGGGTTAGCTCAGTGGTTCCGGCGCCTGCCTCGCAAGCACAAGGTCCTGAGTTCGATCCCCAGTAACCACATACAATGCTGGGCATGGAGACTCTTGTCCACTAGCAATCAATAGCCAGCATTTTTTTTTTTTTTTTGAGACAGGGTCTCGCTTTGTAGTTCAGGCTGGCCCTGAGCTCACTATGGTGCCCAGGCAAGCCGCCGCGAACTCAGCAATCCTCCTGTCTCTGCCTCCCGAGTGCTGGGATGACAGGCGTGAGCCACCACGTCCGAATAGCCAGCATTTTTAAAGTAATTTGGGTGTGCGTGGCTGTGGACTAGACGCATCACGCTGATAGTTTTATGTAATTCCGTGGTCCTCACAGGAGTCACACCTGTCCCCGCCAGTCAGCATCGCTGGGTGAAGCATCCGCATATTACCAGCTCAGTGTTGGAGAAAAGATCAGTCCCACTTGTGTCATAAGAAAAACAGCCTCTCTGCTCCTACTACACTCTCACACTCAACACAGAACCCTTCTGCTTCCCGAAATGTGTGGAGTTTCTCCTACGCCAAGGAATTCTTCTCTCAGCAGTCACTGAGTGTCCCAGGTTCAGTTCACTTCTGACACTGACCAGAGGGGCACGGGCTGAGGCCCCGCCCAGTCGTGCGGCCGCCCTCCCACTTCAGCTGTCAGTCACGAATCCCAGGTCACCTCCACTGCTGCCCGACCAGGTATAAATCGGGTCCCTGTAACTCCCTTCTCGGACTGGACGCTCTGCTGGACTCACGGAGAGCTGGGAAACACGTGAACCCACTGGTTGTTCTACAAAGAACTGGGTAAAGGCTGCAAATGAAGAGTCAGATGAGGAGTTACACGGGGTGAGGTCTGGGGGAGTCCTGAGCCCAGATCCCTTGTCTCTGTGGAATTGGGGTGTCATCTTCCCAGGACAAAGATGCTTTCGTCAACCTTAAAGCTCCCTAAATACTGCACTCTGGAAGTGTTTATGGAGACTTTGTCTCGCAGGCATGATCAGAGATGAACTCCATGTCGAAGGCTGCTCCCACCTCCAGAGAATGTGAGACAGGCCGGGTGTCCTCTCCTCCATTCACAGCTCGATCCTCCCTGTTCAGGAGCCCCCGAGACTCACCTCGCCGGAACCAAAGGTGCTTGCACCACTCAGAATGAATTTAGGGCTTCCATGTCAGAAACCAGAGCCAAAAACCGCATATGAGGGGCCGGAGGGTTAGCTCAGTGGTTCCGGCGCCTGCCTTGCAAGCGAAGGTCCTGAGTTCGATCCCCGGTAACCACATAGAATGCTGGGCATGGAGACACGCCCACCAACAATCAACACCGCATCCCACAATGCCGGATGTGGTGGCTCACGCCTGTAATCCCAGCACTCGGGAGGCAGGGACAGGAGGATTGCTGAGTTCGCGGCAGCTTGCCTGGGCACCACAGTGAGCTCAGGGCCAGCCTGAACTACAAAGCGAGACCCTGTCTCAAAAAAAAAAAAAAAAAAAAGCAAAAAAAAAAAACCACATATGAGGACAAAAGATATCTCTACCATGTCATTAGTCAGAAAATTACAAGATGTTTAGCAATTCCATGGAAGGAACTAAGAGCAGAGAGCACGTATATATTTCTTTTATATTGCAATATCACATACTCTAAAAGCTGCCCTGGCCCAACTTGCTATAGCACACATTCTGCTGGTGAATGTGATTTTAATGTATATGTAAAATGTACCAATAAACTCAATAAAGAAAAAAAATTCAGGAGAACAAAAACATTTTTGAGCAACTTAACTGTATCCTACTAGAATCAAGAATGAGGCCCAAGGGAAAAAACTACTCCAATAAAAAGAATGTTAGTTCTTCTGATTATGTAAATAATAAGAGCTCTTGGAAACTTTTTATATTCTTTTTTTGTTGTTGTTTTTTGAGACAGGGCCTTGCTTTGTAGTTCAGGCTGGCCCTCAGCTCACTATGTAGCCCAGGCAAGCCTCGAACTCAGCAATCCTCCTGTCTCTGCCTCCCGAGTGCTGGGATTACAGGCGTGAGCCACCACGCCGGGCACTGTGGTATGTGGTATTGATGGCTGGTGGGCGTGAGTCTCCATGCCCAGCATTGTATGTGGTTTCCGGGGATCGAACTCAGGACCTTGCGCTTGCGAGGCAGGCACTGGAACCACTGAGCTAACCCTCCAGCCCTCTTGGAAACTTTTTAATGGCCACTGCTCTTCTCATGGTTAACACAAGGCCTGTGGCTCGCTGGCCTTGCGCTGGGTGGTGACTCTGTGCGAGGACTTTGAGCTTCTCTATTTACAGCAGGGCTTTCCAGCTGTGTCCACAGACCTCAGACCCTTTACCTGTGGGTCTGGTTATTTGAATTATTCACAGAGGAACTTTAGTGTTCGGAAATGCCTGTGCCCAAAGTCTCACGGCTGGCATCTGGTTGACCTCAGTCCTTACCACATATGAAAAGTAGCACCATTATCCTAGGAAACGTGACGAGCACCCCTCCTCGCGTAGTCACTAAGGCGCAGGATAACAGGCACCTTCACTTAGGGCCCTTTGCTAAGCTTCCAGGCAGCAGTGACATAGCAGTTCTTCTGGTTTGTGAAATGCTATTATGATTTTGAAAATAATCTTCAGACTTGAGGTCTGAGTCGCTCACTATAAAATGTTTTATTAAGATATATAATAGAGTCACGATTCACTTTTTCATGCTTTCCTGCAACCCCAGATACAACTGATTGAATCTGAGTGTCCTTTGTGGAGCTTTTCTGCGGCTCCCTGGTGCATCTGTTTGTCTTTTGCCTCCGGGAGCACAGGTCCTCCGTCATGGAGACTGCGCAGAAACGGAGTCTGTGCGCAGGCAGGAGGCCGCTCTCAAGCAGAAGGCTCCCACGTTCTCCGAAAACGGACCCGCCTCGGTGTTTGGAGCCCGGATCTGGAGCATGGCAGACGATGCCTCTTCCCTTCAGTCACTGGGACGAGTCAGGACAAAGGGACCAGGGCAGGATGTCCCTGACAGACAGTTTTCGTTCTGTAAAATTCAACAAAGAGACACACAGATATCTTAAAAAGGTGTCATTGGTCGAAAAGGAGAACTCTGGAGAATTTCTGTTTCATTTTGGATTATGATAAGGAAGGAAAATAATTCAAAATTTAAATTTATCATAGAGTGAGCGTTCTCATTTAATGTTTCAACCTTTTATTTGAGCGACCACAACATACCTGTAGTAGGACAAATGCAGAACGGGCTTGTTTTGAGAAGGGTCCATTCGCCGTTTCTGAGGGTGGCAGCGGCGCTGTGGCTGTTGGGTGGATACACAGACCTGGCCGGCGAGAGGGGCCTTGTCGGGCTGCAGTTCTA
>PVIC010049018.1:0-13307 GCA_004025085.1 Thryonomys swinderianus
TTTTCCAACCTTTTATTTTCAGTCTATGGGTTTCCTTCTGAATTAGGTGTGTTTCCTGTATGCAGCAGATTGTAGGATCTTGCTTCTTGATCCAATCTGCTAGTCTGTGTCTTTTAATTGGCCCATTGAGACCATTGACATTAATGGTTATGACTGATATGGACATATTCAGAGCTGCCATGTTTCCCTGTTCTTGGTTTTTTTCTTCCTTGCTTTTTCCCTTTTTGATTTAGTTTCTTGTTTGCCCCAATGAATTCACTCTCCTGGGTCTCATGGGTATGGAATTTTCTGTGTTTTTTTTCCAAGATTTTCTTTAGAATGTTTTGGAGTGCAGGTTTCGCATTTGTGAAGTTTTTCAAGTGTTCCTTGTTAAGGAAGTATCTTATTTCCCCATCTATTCTGAAAGATAGTTTTGCAGGATACAACAGTCTAGGTTGGAGGTTGTTTTCCTGCAATGCTTGAAATACTTCTCTCCAGGCTCTCCTTGCATTGTTTGTGTTGAAAAGTCTGCTGTGATCCTAATGGGCTTCCCTTTGTAGGTGATTTTCTTCCTTTCTCTCACTGCTTTCTGTATTTCATTCTTTTGTTGTGCATCTGGAAACTTAATAATTATGTGTCTAGGTGTAGATATTTTTATGTCACAGCGTTTTGGAGTCCGATAGGCCTCATTTATCTGTATGTCTATTTCTTTTCCTGTGAAGTTTTCTGTTATCTCTGACAATAGCTTTTTTATGTCTTTTACACTGTCTCCTGCTTCCTCAGTGACTCCAGTCTTATATTATTTTTCTTTGAGTCATGTAGAAGCTGTTGAATTGGTTTCTCATGGTCCCTTGCTCTTTTCCATAGATTATATCTTTCCTGCTTGTTGGCTGCTATGCTGTCCTCTAGGTCTGAGATTCAGTTCTCTGCTTCATTCATCCTACTTTGCAAGCTTTTGTTTTCCTTCATCATTCCCCTGGAGCTCTGCTTGAAGCTGTTTAAAAGGTTCTATTGCTTCTGCTATGTTGGATTGTATCATCTCGCTGATCTCTTCTTTAATGCTGTCTTTCACTGTAGACAGTATTCCTGTTTTGATCTCAGAGATGAGTTCTGATTTCCATGTTACTAGATGTGTTTTAGTTACCATCTCCAAGAGTCCTGGTGCTTGAGTTTCAGTTTGCCCTATTTCTCTTTTCTCTGAATTTCCCTGTGGTGGTGATGTTTATGTCCGGTTTTTTGTATATTTTCTCATTTCTACTCTTTTGTTGTTATTAATGGTATTTGTTTGATTTTTTTTTGCCTGATGACAGGGCAATGTTTATTGCATGTCTCTTTCTTTCTATTATCTGGGCCTCTTTGGATGTGGTACCTTCCTGGGGTGTCCTCCTTGAATGTGTAATGACTCTTGAAAGTTCTCAGTTCTGATACATCATGGAAGGTATTTGAGCAGAACAATCACATCATGTTTGTTACCATAATACAGTCAATACCAATATCAGTATTAAACACAGTAAATAAAATGAAAAGTTTTGTTAAATTCTATTCTGGAGACTTTGAGCTTATGAGTTACCTCTGTGTCCCTATGCCAAAATTTAGAATTAATCAGCAATGTGTATACAACATCTAGATCATAAATGCCCCTGCCGAACCCTTTGGCGATAAGAGGTCACTGGGAATCAGGGAGGTAGGGGGACAGAAGGAGAGTGAAATATGGTTAGCAGATTTATGAAGATCACCTGTACTCTGGAACCTCATATATGCCAGTGGGTAATAGAGGATAAAAGGACGTATATAAAACAGTACCAACTGTATGCTGTAAGACCGTTGGAAACTTTGTACACCTTCTTATAGTAGTATAGGAGAAAAAAATAGGGCAGCCTAAGAGTCTATTACTTCTGGGTATTGCTTCTGACAAGAAGATAGGATAGGGTGTGGGTCAAGAGTTGAGGAGAGGGATCTAGGGGTAGATGGCAAAATAGAAGCTAGATCCCCCCCACCTTTTTTAATCTTGCCTGGTCTCTCAGTGCGGCTGCAGTGTGGAGGGACGCAGGAAATGGCCCCGGTTCCTCTTGGACCTGGGTCCTCACAACGCAGTTCTGGGGTGGGGTTGGGGCCAGCCGGCGGGCCTCAGTCCTCCGTGGTGAGGATGGCATCTGGGGTCCGTACCTGACTCCTCACTGCACAGCTCCTGGGTGGAGTGGGCTGGTGGGCAGGCCTCAGTTCTCCACCACTGCTGCTGCCGGGAACGAGTGGCACCCGAGGTAGCTGAGTTGTCTGCTCCAGCTTGGGGTGGAGTGGGCCGGTGTGCAGGCTTCAGCTCACTGCCGCTGCCTCCGCCAGGGACAGAATGGCGCCCGGAGCAGCTGAGTTGTCTGCGTTGGCTTGGGGTGGAGCAGGCCGGTGTGCAAGCCTCAGTCCGCCACCGCCGCCTCTGCCAGGGATGGAATGGCGCTCGGAGCAGCCAAGTCGTCTGTGCCTCTCAGGGTGGAGTGGACAGGTGTGCAGGCCTCAGTCCGCCTCCACTGCTGCCGCCGCCAGGGACAGAATGGCGTCCAGAGTAGCCAAGTCATCTGTGCTGCTCGGGGTGGAGCGGGCCGATGTGCAGGCCTCAGTCTGCCTCCACCACTACCACTGCCAGGAACGGAATGGTGCCTGGAGCAGCTGAGTCCTCTGTGCCAGCTTGGGGTGGAGCGGGCCGGTGTGCAGGCCTCAGTCCGCCTCCACCACTGCCGCTGCCAGGAATAGTCTATAACCAATGGTACAGGTGTTTCTGGGAGGTGGGAACCTGAGGACCTCCAGAGCCACAGTGGGGCTGAGCCACGCAGGGAGACGGCTGGAGCTTTCTGGCTCTCACTGAGCCCTCATGGGGTCCCCAACACAGGGAAATACTGCACTCTCTTAAAATATTTTAAACAGGAGGTCATATTAAAAATACTTACCGTATATTGACAATTATAGCATCTATCAATATGTAAAACAGTGTGTTAAGTACAAATAGAGGCAACCTCAAAGCAACTATTTGAAGTGGATTTTTAAAGCTTTGGTTGATAGATAAGGATGTGGAGGCTCAAAGTAGGGGTCCCTAACTCCTGGGCCCCTTCTTGTCACTTGTCTTACTGCCTGAGCTCTGTCTCCTGTCAGAGCAGTAGAACATTAGATTCACATAGAAGCATGAACTGTGAACTGAGAGACTCAGGTTGCACACTTCTTATGAAAATCTAATGTAAATAATAGGAGTAAAGGCACAGTGTAATAATAATAGAATTAAAGTGCACGATAAATTTAATGGCCTTGAATCATCCAGAAAGTAGTTTCCCTATCTATGGAAAATTGTCTTCAAGAAACTAGTCCTTGGCACCAAAAATGTTGGGCACCACTGGCTGAAATAAATTAGATCACTTACCTAAGGCCATATCTATGAAAATGGTAGAGGAAAAATTTACACGTGAGTGTATTTGACTCAACACTGGGTCCTTGATCACTGACCATGTTAGAGACATCCATTGTCAGTCCCAAGATCTCTTAGATCTCACTGTGATTCATAATTTGTGATGATCATGATGACTGACATTTCTACATACTTATTGCCTGTTTGCCCTGAGCTTCAGGCTTTACTGGGTTAGCTCATTAAGTCTTTACAGCTATCACATGAGGCAGTTGTTCATTCTGTTTATTATGTGTATGCTAAGTGTTTCTAGTAGCTACAACAAACAGTAAATACAAATCAATCTCTAGCTTACAGCAGAGAAGTCTGCAACTCAGAGAGACTAAGTCACCAGCCACAGAGCCTTGTGGGAACTTTCAAGGAAAATGTCTTGGTAATCTTAAGTCTTGGTGCTTCAATGTGTGAGGCTGCAACTTTCATCTTCAGTGGAGAAAACTGGGAAGGCAGGGTACAGTGTGGAGTCTGTGCTTTACTAAGTTAAAGCAATCTCCAAGTCTAAGAGAGATGACATGGGAAAGGAACGAAAAGAAGTGGAAAAGAGGAGACTAGGTAGAGAGGGCAAACGTTAAAAAAATGATCAAGTTATGATTCACATATTCCCCCAAAGGAATGTAACTGTTACAGTTTGCAAACAGACATTTCCTAAACTAAATGTTCCTATTATATCGAGAGCTTTATTCCCTCCCAGTATGTACATATATGTATATACATATATACATGCATATATATGTACATATGTATATACATATATATGCACACATGTATACATATGTACATATGTATACACACACACACACACACACCCCTTTGCATTAACTTCACTACTTTTGTCCATCAATAGAAAGTCTATTGTGCTAAAATTGAGGTGGAATAGTTTGGGTTTTATGAAACTGGATCCTAGTCGGTCTTCATATTAACTTTCAGACAAGAAGGAAAAAGAAGTAGGCACATGGACTGAGAGATTGGATCTACATTGGCTCAGCCCTCTCTACCACCAAAAGAGATGAGGGGGAGGAGAGGGAAAAAAAGGCAGAAAAACAACCGAGACAGAAGGTAGGAGGAGACATAGGGGCAGCTCCTGCTTTCAGCAAGCCGGCTCTATTCCACTTCCTTTTGATTGTCCAGGAAAGCTAAGAAAAGTAAAAACAAGTCTGTGATTCCGTGGATGCAGCCTTGTGGAAACGTTATGTTAAACAATCAGCCTGTGGGTCAATTGTGAAGGGCGTTAATGTGCGAGACCCCGATAAAGAGATTTGTACAAATGGCCACAAAGCACTTCATATTTAAATGTGGCCTCCAGTTTGTTCTGCACAACAGTATAAATATAACTAAGGTGGGGTGGAGAAGGAGATTTGGAAATCAGCCGGTTTGAAGGAAGCCAACACAAACACTCCAACAAATGCAGCGTTTTGCAGAGCCTTTGTGCTGGGTCCTGGCTTTTGGCATATACTCATGAAAACAGAAAAGGGCCATGAAATGGACTAGTCGAGATATTGTGTGCCTTAGTAGTAATAAAATATACTGTTTATTTGAAAACCGCTTTCTTGTCACGTATATTGCATTTTCTGAAGGTGATGATCTTTATTTATTTTGTTTCACGATGGTAGGAAAAGCTTATAAAAGGGCACAGTATTTCAGGAGGGCTTGGCTTGCTTTTTAGTGGCCAGTCTACCATGGGACAAGCCAGAGAGGCCAAAGTCTCTAACCTTGAAGGCTTTTAAAATGTGGTATTTAATATGAAGGAGTATATTTTAGGCTCCTTAGCACATTTATTCTGTATGAAAGGGTATTTTATAATAGACTAAGCAGGCCATATAAAATTAAGTAAAGCTGGATCTGGTGCTTAAAATTTTTGGCAGAATTCCCTGGAAAGCCACATTTGAACATTTTTAATATATATTATGAGGCAGAAAGGAATAATTATCTTCTATTGAAGTTCCCAAGTGAGAGAAATGTATTTGTACAGCACTTCCAAGCAACTGTCAGCATTGCCAAACTGGTGTGTTTGGGCTGTGGCCTCTCTGCTGTGGCTTGTGGCTCACTTCTCTTAGGAGAAGAAGGCACAGCCTCATCGTCATTGTTGTCTCCCAGGAGACTGCTACCTTGAGAGGGGCACTCTTGCCAAGTGCCTTAGCATGCATGGCTGAGAAATCTCCAGAATAAATTTGTAGGAACTCTCTGAGATGCCATGGAAATAGTGGGGACAAAACTCTATCCTGAGTGATGTTTTCTGTACTACATTTCTGGCCTCTAGATTTAGAATACATGATACTTTTCCTTCCGCTGCTTTCTCAGGGGAAGGAACTCTTTTGCTCAGAGCACTCAGGTATCCTTGAAGCACTGCATTTGTGAGGTCAGTGTCAAAGTCAGATCTCAGATAAGAATTTGAATGTAAGTTGATTATTTGGGAATGGATCAGGAAAGACCCTGAGGGAATGGAGAAAGAGAAAGGGAAGAACATACAGTCAGTACAAAGATGTGAATAAACATTTACATCCATAGGACTCAACCTGCTGGAGATTTTCTGAGTCACCTGCCATGGAAAATACAACTGAAAATTATGCCTTTATAAAATGAGGCAGCTTGGACATTACTCCCCAGCTCAGTCTCTCTTGCATAGACAGTTGTGCCTGAGTTGTCATATTCATGCAGAAGATTTTTCTGCAGCCAGAACATGGCCCAGGGCAGAGGGAGCCAATTGTGGTTCTATCTACAGAGGAACTGTGTGTGGGATCCCTTGGGAAAGGGTCAGGTGGATTTGGGTGGTAACTTGGGAGCATGAGCAATAGCCATCATCTCTGTCAGCTAATGCAGACTTTTGGAAAGGATAAAGTTCCTATTTCTCAATCATTTTTTCCTCATAATATAAATAGCTCTAGTCTTTTGGACTAACTGGGTAACCATACCCTTTAATATACTTGAGTACTAAAAGAAAACTTTCTGAACCTGAAGTTCAAAGGTTAACCATTAAAATTCTGTATTGCCATCAGGAGATTAAAAAGAGGTGCATGTTCTGGCCAGCCTTAAAAGCTCTGAGAGGGGCAGAATAATTGAGGGTGGTAGCCTGTACTCAAATCTCTGGTGGCCCTTGTCCCCAGATCCTCCAGCCCCAGAAGCCCTTTCTCCTATGAATCAGGGCTAGCCTGCATAGCTAGTAAATATCTGCAAGGCCATGACATATAACTTTAAAGAAGCATGGAAGTCTCTTGGTTTGTTCATCCTGAAAAAGGCAGCTACCAGATCTAGTCAACACTTGAGCCTTATGAAGAAAAACTGAGGCCTCATGTCTCAGCACTAACCTACCATGAGTGAAGTGGATTTTCCACTGTCTTAGTTACTTTTCTCATTGCTGAGACAAAATACTTGACACCCAAAATTAAAGAAGGAAATATTTATTTAGCTCGCAGTTTGTGGGGGTGTCTGTTCATACTTGGTTGGCTCCAAGGCAGGGTGGCAGGACAGAGGAACATCATAGAGGAGAAACAGATCATGGCAGGCAGAAGGCAGAAAAGTAACAAAGTAGTAAAGAAACAGCAAGGACAATATCCCTCTTTCTATCCCTTATATTCTGTCCAGGCTATCTGCCCTCAAAGCAGGTCGCACTCACACTCAGGGAGGGCCTTCCCATTATGCACACCTGAAACTATACCACATCAATCAGTGCACTAATTTAGTAATCCTTGGTCTCACCATCCCAAATTTTAGATCCAGTGACCAGTGAAAAGCTCCAGCTATGACCATGTGAGGGGCGGACATTAAGACACAAGTTGTAGCAACCACATCCCAGGCAACATCTATAAAACTTTGATGGGAGATTAAGAAAAATCTAAGTATATGATATATTAATGTATACTACACTTATAATTTGAAATGTGTGGTAAAATTAAGATACTCAAATATTCTTTTTTAATAAAAATCCTGTTAGGTTTTTTTTAAAATCAGACATTTGAAAGCTAAAATTTATATGGAAAAGCAAAATGTTTAAAATATTTAAAGCGTTTTGAAAAAAGGCAAGTTGAAGGACTTAACCTATGTGATTTCAAGACTTATTCTAAGGCCACAGTGACTGACAGTGTGTTATTGTTGTAAACAGAGGCATATCAAACAATTGAACAGGAGCTCCAGATTGGGATCATATATGAGGCATTATAGAAAATATGGAGAATGTTAAAAAATTATTACAGGGGCTGGTGATTTGCTCAGTGGTTCTGGCATCTGCCTTGCAAGCCCAAGGTCCTGAGTTGGATCCCTGGCAACTACCTACCACAATGCTGTCCATGGTGACTCACATCCACCAGCAATAAGAAACATATACTATAATGCTGGGGGTGGTGGCTCATGCCTGTAATCCCAGCACTCGGGAGGCAGAGGCAGGAGGATTGCTGAGTTTGAGGCTTGGGTGGGCTACATAGTGAGCTCAGGGCCAGCCTGAACTACAAAGTGAGACCCTGTCTCAAAAAACTAAAACACAAAAACAAAAACAATTATTACAGTGCAGTAAAAGACACATTGCTATTAAGCTCTTAGAATACCCCTTTCTTGCCATTTTCTGAAGCAGCTCTAGAAGTCCTCATTCATAGGTATCTTTAGTTGCCCTGTCATGGTTGCATTGATATTCTGAACTGATTCAAAACATTTAACTTTCGTAATCATTTTGACTCTGGGGATGAGCCATAATGCCTGATCTGGTGGTTAAGTGTACATCATAATATTTTGTTGAGTCTACCTTTTTGTTGGATGATGTTTAGTGGTAGCATTCATCATATTTTTGATCGTGCTTTATACAGACACTCATGCAATAGTACTATTAGAACTGCTTCGGAAAGTGGCAATAATTATGGAATAAGTGTGAAGAGAGGGTGATTATTTTGAGGGGGTTAAAGGCAGTGAATTTTTTACTGTAAGAATATTTTAAACATAAACATTCCTTATAATACATGGCTTATTGACTTGTCAAAGTGGGCACATGATTTAATGGAGAGAAGACAGACTTTTCAATAAGTCCTTCTGGAACAACTGAATATGTTTCCACAGAAAACAAAATAAGCATCAGATTTCATCTCATTAAAACAATGTGAATATAATTTATCGTACTGAACTATGCACTTGAATACAGTTAAAATGGCAAATTCAACACATCTTTCAAATAATGTGTATTTTGTTGCCATTAAAATGAAAGTTATGGAAGTGGCACATGTCATATTGGCAGAAGCTGCTATTTTTTGAATGTGTGTCACCCTGCAAACTGAGATGCTGAAGCCTGATCACAAGAGTGATGCTGTTAGGGACTGGAGTGGATGGGAAGTGGGAGTCATGAGCACAGAGCCCTCAGGAGCAGGATTAATCCCTTCCTTGCCCTTTCCACCATGGAAAGTGCAGCAGGAAGCACCATCTAAAGCCGGAAAGTGGCTCCTGCCAGACACTAGACCTGCTGGCACCTCCATCTTGAATTTCACAGCCTCCAGAAGTGCAAGAAATGAATTTCTGTTGTTTATACGCTACATGGCTTATGGTCTAATAATCAAAACAGATTGAGACAATTCAAACCCATCTTTCCTGGATTTCAAATTGAAAACACTTTTCTCTGTAGCCATCTGTCATGTTGGATAGTTGTAGACAGGTTTCTCCATGGCTGACTTTGCATAGAGGGAAAACATTGTTGTAATCACTTACTATCCTAACTTGTGGAAGCTGGGATAGCCCTGCCAGTCATGAGTGAATTTTGCCTGAGTTTCTTAATGTGTCTGATATCTCACTGTTTTCCTATTTATCAATCTCAGCAGCATATCAGAATCACAAGGGGAGGTGTTAAATATGCTGATGCTGAACCTGTGTACACTTATAATCCCAGAGCTCTGGGATGCTGAGGCAGGAAGATTACAAATTTAAGCCCAGTCTGGGCAATTTAGTGGCTTAGCAAGACCCTGTCTCAAAATAAAATATAAAAAAGCCTCAGTCTGAAGGCATTGGATTCAGTCTCCAGCACTTGTCCCCTCCTATCCCCAAGGTACTGATGTCATTTTGGTCCCTTCTATGCATTCTTCTTGCCCTGGGCTTTCTGATGGCTTTCACCTGGATTGTTGCCTGAGAATCAGAACTCTTAAAAGTTCCCGGCCCAACTGCAGCCAAGAGAGACAATCCCAACAGAAGACAGATGACTGAAAAAGCAGGTACTATGTATGACAGAGCTTCAGATAGTTCCCACGTCACAAGAACTTGAGCCAAGTTGTTGGCTTAGGCATCTTATCCTCATATAAGATTCCTTCCTACACTTTTGAGAGGGAAAAGAATTAGTGTATCATGTGTCTAAAACAGAGCCCCGGGAGCCCAGATGTTGGGATAGGAATTCTTAGTACATCCCCTACTTTAGCCTAACTAGTGACCCTTTTTGGGTTACACATGGGCAGGATGTCTTTGCTCATATCCTGAGATAATTCTTTCATAGCACAATGTCCAGAAAAGGCTGAGAACTTAATCAGTTGTAAGTATTATTTTAAAAAATCATATTCTTCATGTCTGGCATTCTTCTTTTTTCCCTAATTTTGTGATGAGATAAATTTCCTTAACATAACATTTAGGTTGACTCTGTATGGTGTATACTCTCCAAGGCATATTCAGGCCAAGATAGCAGGGAGGGAGGAAGAAAGTGAGAAAAAGGTGTGGGGAGGCACAGGAGTGTGTATAGGTGTACATATGTGTGTAAGTGTAAAGAAGATGGTGACAGCAGAGGAAGAGGATGTTTGTACTATCAAAGACACTGAGTAAAAGATGGCAGTCAGGGAAGATATATGAACTGGATATCAGAAGGAAATGGAAGTGTCCAGAAAAGTCCAGAAAACAAAGCTTTAAAGCATTTTTACAAAGGAGAGGGAAAGAACCCCTCAAATAGAAAGAACCTTGGCAGAAGAGATGGTGAGAAAAAGAGAAAATGATCTTTGGAATCAGACAGGAAGGAAGAAAATTTAGAGAAAGACGGTGAAGGCCAATGTTTCAAAATATTTATTTTTATGTTGCTATATGAAAAGTTAAACTTGGAGGAAAAGTATGTTTGGATTTAGATTTTGGATCATTTATACGAAGGAAAAAATTCATCTTTGAATTGTGTGTAGATCTATGGGAAGTGGAGGCAGCATTAATGAGCCCAAATTCAACACAACATCTTCTGAGCTCATGAGCTGTTTGGGAGCTCGATTTACAGAGCCCACATCCCTGTATCCAGTGCCTTGGCCTCTGCAGCAGGGAGGAAAGACATTCTTGACCCACCACAGAGAGCTGGAGGAAGGTGGCATCTCCCCCAGGGAATAAGCATTGATCTTCTCCCATTGGACCCTCAGGGCACCTGGCAGGGGCTTTGAGTCACCCTAGATGGTGTTTACCCTGCAGGAGCACGTGCTGTTAACACATAGCAGGGTGGGTGCCAGATGTTCCCAGTCATTCCCAGGGTGCTCATTCCATTTGCTCATTGATCCTTTTGAGGATTAATCAGAGGGAAATGTTTGGCGCTGCACTTTTTTGGGTGCGAACATGGGGCTCATACCCTGGTCAGGAGAGGGCCCCACTCCTCTACCACCTGCTGTTTTTACAGAAGATCATGGCTGTCAGATTGGTGACCTCTTTGCTCAGCCGTCCACTTCCTCATAGCCCCTCTGTTCTCACTAGGATGGTCAGACAGGCCCAGCCACAAGTCTCTAAGGATCTTTTCATTTTCTTCTCATTCTTTACTCAGCATATCACCCCACACAGGGTAGGAGAGGTGCATTCCCTTTCTACCCCTCCTATCAACTCGATGGCTCCCAATGGGATTTCTTTTCAGAAAAGGAAAACCCACAGTGTATTCTAATAAGCCAAGGCTAGGACCCCACTTTGCCGTTGTGTTGGGGAGCCTATATTTTCTGAAGCTCTGTGTGTGTGTGTGTTTTAATATGACAGTTTGGGCTTGAAAACCAGTTCATTTGGAAATATAAACTAGATGAAAACAAGCTATAATGAAAGTTAAAAAAAAAAAACAACCAAAACAACATATCAGTTTACTGCCGACTGAAAATCAGGACCAGATGAGACTGTGAAGCTCTGGGCATTTAATTACAGAAAGAGGTCACTGATTGGCGAAAATCAGGCCTCAACTACATCGAGTTCCCATGAGCAATATTATTATTTATTTGTGTGTGCCCTTCCCTAGTGTTGTGGAGAGAAATAACGAGCCTGCTTGTTTAAAGTTTTTTCTCCCTTTCTATATCATGTTGTGATTCATTTGATTTCATTTCATCTGGAATGAAGAGGGAGGAAAGGACATTGCTAATTGCCTTGAAAATTTATTTTGTCTCCAAGACTAGAAGAGGGGAAGAGAGGTATCTGGAGGCAGGTAGGATGCTCAGTAGAAAGCAAGAGGGAGAAAGCTACAATTAGGGGTGCAAAATATTGAGGCTTACCCAGCCATTCATTGGCTGGAGCAGTGTGGTGCAAGAGTATGGGACAGTGCTACCCCTCGTGTGGTGCCTGGGTTCACAGCAGCAAGCACCAGGCTCATAGGAAATACAGATTCCTTTCCTGGGCCAGTCTTTCTGAATTGGGATCCCTGTGATTCTTTGGCTCAGAAGTCCTATATTGTTTAAGTCATTTTGCTACTGGCAACTAAGAGATCCTGACTGACTCAGAGGAAAAGCATTTCATCAGCAGGGAAGGCTGTGTACTTTTTCCATCTGCCATTTTTATTGACTCTTATTATCCGCCTGTTCTGAGCCACGATTTCTAGCATTGGGTATCAGCATAATAAGTTTTGTTGAACTTCCAGGGATGGGGAAGTTCAACATGTGACCATGTGGAACACTACATGTGACCCCTGGACGTGGAAGACCTCACATCCCATGTGAAGGGATGTCCTGTATTAGTGGGTACTTAAGACAGTTGATTCTGGCTCCAGTGTTGTTACTTTTACAGTCTTGGCCACTACTTTCACCTTGCTAATCTTGAGTTTCCCTTTCTGTCAACTACTAATCTATCTAGAGGTCTGTCTTACAGATTAAAGTGATAATTTTAACAGTTTGATTCCATTTTTTTATGTTTTACTGCCTTTAAGACTTACCTCTCTATTTTCATTGTGCCTGACATTTGGAGACAGTGATAAGAAAACCTATTGCGCCTTCTTCCCTTTCTTTTGCCATTGGTAGGAGAGGCCACCTGGGATCCCACCTGCCCCAACACTGTAAGGATTTGAACTCAGCCCTTCTCCTGCTCTCTCCCCCATCCTCAGGCCACCTGAGGTATCTTTGCTGCTTCTTCCAAAGGTACATACTGTCAATAATAAGCACTTTCATGCCCTCTTGATATGGTGGAACATTGTTTTTCTTTTCATTCAGCAAGATTTTGGGTGTGTGTGTGGGTCTATCCTGCTCTTAGCCTAAGGTTGAGTGGTGAAAGTGCTAGGTATTGGGCAATTACCATTTTATGAGTGTTCAGAAGGGCTCACAGATTAGGTTATCTTGGAAGGATGTGTTCAAACATTTAGGATTGGAGAGGAAATGGTACAATGAACCTTTGGGTCCATTGCCCACCTCTAACCATCACTCTCTTTCTACCACTCATGTTCCATCCATCTTCACCCCATTCCCCCTTCTTAAGAGCTTGAAAGAAAATCCTAGCAAATTTACTTGTAGGTACTACTGTGTGTGTTGCTAATAGACATTTTTTTTTTTTTTTTTTTTTTTTGCTTTTTGAGACAGGGTCTCGCTTTGTAGTTCAGGCTGGCCCTGAGCTCACTATGATGCCCAGGCAAGCCGCCGCGAACTCAGCAATCCTCCTGTCTCTGCCTCCCGAGTGCTGGGATTACAGGCGTGAGCCACCACATCCGGCATTGTGGTATGCGGTGTTGATTGTTGGTGGGCGT
>PVIC010049019.1:0-13303 GCA_004025085.1 Thryonomys swinderianus
AAACTATATATACACACACACACACACACACACACACACACACACACACATATATGCATGTAACACCAAATGTCACAACACACATGTGGTTCTTAATTATGAAGATTCAGATTCTAAGCTTTAACCCTTTTACAGATTTACTTATTGTGAAAAATTTTGTTACTTACAAACAGAAAAGTACAAAGTAAAATAAGGCTTAAATTCCACCATGCAGGATTTTTTCTTTTTTTTTTTTTTTTTTTTTTTTTTTTTTTTTTTTTTTTTTTTTTTTTTTTTTTTTTTTGAGACAGGGTCTCGCTTTGCAGTTCAGGCTGGCTCTGAGCTCACTATGTAGCCCAGGCAAGCCTCGAACTCAGCAATCCTCCTGCCTCTGTCTCCCGAGTGCTGGAATTACAGGCTTGAGCCACCACGCCTGGCACTGTGGTATGGGGTATTGATTGCTGGTGGGCATGAGTCACCACGCCCAACATTGTATATGGTTACCGAGGATAGAGCTTGGGACCTTGTGCTTGTGAGGCAGGCGCTGGAACCACTGAGCTAAATCTCCGGCCCCCATGAAATACTTTTTCATGGTGCAAAGCCATTTGCTTATATATTATCTAATACTACTTTTACACTACAATAGACCTGACTAGTTGTAGCCACTGGCTTGGAAAAATCTAAAATATTACTACCTGGACCCTTTCTGAAAACTTGCTGACCCTTGGTCTAAAAGATAATTTACTCAAAGACAAGGCAAATCTAGGTAAAGATAAAAATCTGTACATAATCAAATCACACCATTTTCTCATATTACCTGGCCATTTTTGTCCCCCCCCCCTTTTTCTGAGACAGGGTCTTGCTTTGTAGTGTAGGCTGGCTCTGAGCTCACTATGTAGCCCAGGCAAGACTCGAACTCAGCAATCCTCCTGTCTCTGCCTCCCGAGTGCTGGGATGACAGGCGTGAGCCACCATGCCCGGCACTGTGGTATGTGGTATTGATTGCTGGTGGGCATGAGTCACCATACCCAGCATTCTATGTGGTTACCGGGATCGAACTCAGGACCTTGCGCTTGCGAGGCAGGTGCCGGAACCACTGAGCTAAATCTCCGGCCCATGTTTTTCCCTTTTTTATTGTAGACAGGATCTCACTATGGCCTTGAATTTACGAAGTAGCCTAGGAAGGCCTCAAACTCACAGCAATCCTTCTGCCTGACCCTGCCAAGTGCTGGATTACAGGTGTGAGCCACTCCACCCAGTTTTCTAATAGTAACTGTAACCATTGGCCTAAGTGAAATCAATTTTTATGGTTTTAGTGCTCATAAATAAAGGGGATAGGGTATAAACAACTTACTTCATGTACCTTGTTCCAGCTTTCAGTCTCTAATTTTTGTTGACTTTGTTTAAGTTGGTTTAAACTTGGTTTAACAAGAGAATTTCCAACTGTTTCTTTTGTCCAATCATCCACCAGCTTGTGTAAATCATCAGTGAACATTCCTTTTTTACTGGCTGGAGATTGCTGGCGTGATGTTCTATTACTTTCCACACACAATGGGTCTGTAAGAAAAAAACCCCAGGAAAACCATGAAGAGGAATGAATTATACCTGATAAATAGATAATTCTTCTTTGGCCAACAGTACAGTTAGCAGAACCACACACAGGGTACAGGGTGTGTAACCAGGTATTATAGTTTACCCGACACAACACTGATGTAAAGCTGTTGTCCTGGGTAATTACTAACAGTATCCCTGTAGTTCTCATAGGTTTCTTGTTGTTTGGATGTCAAAGTAAATGGTTACTTTAAGTGAAAGTTAAGTATAATAAACAAGATCTCCAAAAATAAGTATGAACGATTTTCTCAGGCAGATACTTAGAAGAGTTAAAATAAGAATGACAGAGCTGGGGGAGAATAATTTGCCTAGCACGTAGGAGGCTGTGGGTTTGATTCTCAGTACTGAAAAAAGTTAAAAATGGAGAAGACCTTAGGGTATAGTCAAAACTGCTTTTTTTTATAATGGGGAAACTTGTTTCTTCCCCAGATTTCCTTCTCATCTCTAAAGTTGCCCTCCTTTCTTAACATTTTTCTGATATTTAGCCTCCTGTGTCTCACTTGTTTCACTTTGAGTTACAGTCATAATAGCTATCCATTTTTCTTACAAGTGACTCCAATTTATCCTTCCTAGTTGAGTAGTACTCCATTGTGTTTATACCACATTTTCTTTATTTTTCTTTTGATGGGCATACAGGCCACTTCTATGATTTAGCTACTGTGCTGCTATAAACGTGTTTTTTTTTAAATTTTGTGGCAATAGTTCAGGCTGGCCCTAAACTCACCATGCAACCTAGGCTGGCCTCAAACTCAGCAATTCTCTTGCCTCAGGCTCCCAAGTCCTGAGATTACAGGTGTGCACCATCATGCCTAGCTATAAACATGGTTATGCACTGTAAGATGATGACTTTAGTTCTTTCAGAAAGATACCCAGAAAAGGTATGGATGAATGGAGAAATAAAATTTCCAGGTTTAGTTTTCTGAGCAATTTCCTTATTGATTTCCATAGTGGTTGTACTAGTTTACATTTCCACCAACAATGTAGAAACATTCTTTTTTCCTCACAACCTTGTCAGAACTGATTGTTTTTTGAGTTCTTGGTAATAGCTATTCTTACTGGACTAAGGTGGAATCAGTGTGTGTGTGTGTGTGTGTGTGTGTGTGTGTGTGTGTGTGTGTGCGCGCGCGCATGCATGTGCATACATGTGTTATGGGACTAGGGATACACTAAGGTACATCTCCAGCTCCCACTCATTTTTTTTTTTTTTTGAGACAGGGTCTCACTTTGTAGATCAAGCTGGCCCTGAGCTCACTATGTAGCCCAGGTAAGCCTCGAACTCAACAACCCTCCTGCCTCTGCCTCCTGAATGCTGGGATTACAAGTGTGAGCTACCACACCCAGCTCCCACTCATTTTTTAAAAACAGTTTTTATTTTGAGATAGGGTCTCCTAAATTCCGAGACTGGGCTCAAGGTTGTAATCTTCCTGCCTAAGCCTCACAGAGAGCTCGGATTATAGGCATGTGCCAGCAGGCCTGGTTTAAACCTTCCTTTTGAGACAATTATTTAAACACAGGAGGCCATTGTCAAAGGGTTTTAAAGGATGAGTAAGAGCCAGGAGGATTAGCTAGATATAATCAGACCAGAGAAGAGAGACCTCTGTCCACCCTAATTATTCCTGAGGCAGCAAGCTCTTTCCTAACTTTAGTTTTGATCCTCAATGCCCCTCCGACCCCCTCCCCAGCCCAGGATCACTGCCATCTCGTCTAGGAAACAGCCCTCCCTCCTGAGCGTATAGTCCCAGGAGGAGCAGAGAAGAAAGGAAGTTGCAGGGGTCAGTCAGGTTTAGGTCAGGAGGAAGTCACCTCTCACCTGGGCCATCATCACCTCCCATAAGGCCCCGCCGCTCACCTACCCACTTCCACGTGGACCTGAAAGCCCCTCACTGTTCTTGTTATTTGCATTTCGCCAAACATACTGAATAATTTTTCTTGCATTTATTGGCCATTTGTACTTCTGAGAAATCTATTCATTTCAGTTGCCCATTTTTTAACCGGGATTTTTTTGTTGGGGGGGGTCTTAAACATTTTGAGGTATGTATTCTTGATATTAGTCCTGATGTGCCCAACTTCTTATAAGCAATTACCTGTACAGGCAGGCCAGGGACTCTAAAGCAAACACTCCTGTCAATGTACCACGCTGACTTGCTTTTGCTGGTATGAGGAACTGAACTTGGGCCCTTGTGCTTCCTAAGTAGGTGTGGTACCACTTGAGCTAAATCTCCAGGCCACACTGACTTTCAACAAACAGAAAACTGGAATCATATTTTAATTTCTACCAATATTTGTCTGTCTATATTAAAATTTAAAAATAATGTGTATGGGGCCAGGGATTTAACTCAGTGGTTCCAATGACATCTGGTGGCAAGCCCAAGGATGAAAAATTTGATCCCTAGTACCACAAACCACAGTGCTGGGCAGGGTGGCTCACGCCTATAATTCTAGCACTTGAGAGGTAGAAGCAAGAAGACTGCTGAGTTTGAGGCTTGCCTGGGCTACATAGTGAGCTCAGAGCCAGCATGAAATACAGAGTGAGACCCCGTCTCAAAAAAAAAAGTGTATCTGGAATAGCAGAAATGAGGGCATGGAAAGTTAACGGGCCTCATTAGTTTTAGAGCATAAGACATTCATTAAAAGGAATGAATTACAGATGATTCTATCAGTGCGAAGTTCCATAATCTGAATACCACACTATATTTATATTAAAATTCAGTATTATTACTCAAGCTTATTAAATAATTCTCATAGAAAAAAATTAACAGAATTCTAATTCCTCTGATTTCTAGACCAACAATTTGAAGAGTGGGTTTAAAATCAACTTTAGTGAGTACAGTTGTGAAATTTAAACACAGTTAACATCTCCAGGATTTAATTAGACAAGCATGTGAACATTGCTTGAGCATGTTATGGCCATTTTTTTGAATCATGAAAAAATTCAGAAAATGCAAAGGTCAATGCAATAAGTCAACAAAGTACTAATCTTTGCTATCTTTCAAACAATATCATTCTATTTTACAGATGGAGAAACTGAACAGAGAAGGTAAACAAATAAGATTATATTCTGGGGATAAAACTCAAGTTGCCTGACTGTTATTGTTAGGTCAGCATGCTTTCCACTACAGCATGACATACTAAATAATAAACTGAAAATTAGATGAAGAAACTGCTTAATAAGGAACATGATAATCTCCATGTTTACTTTTATAGTGTGAATATGAAATGGAAACATCAGTGAGAACTGCTTAAGAGTGTAGTGAGTTGGAGCATTCACATATAAGAGTTTTATAACAATAATGTATACTAATTTCAAGCAACTGTGATACACTATAATAACATATCAATTGTGTCAGAATTCCTTGTTTTCAAGGGGTTAAAATCTTTTTTTTGTTTGTTTTTGAGACAGATATCGCTTTGTAGTTCAGGCTGAACCTGAGCTCACTATGAAGCCCAGGCAAGCCTTGAACTGGGCAATCCTCCTGCCTCTGCCTCCCGAATGCTGGGATTATAGGCATGAGCCACCAGGCCGGGCACTGTGGTATGTGGTATTGATTGCTGGTGGGAATGAGTCACGACGTTGGGTATTGTCCTATGCAGTTACTGGGATCGAACCAAGGACCTTGCGCTTGCTAGGCAGGTGCTGGAACCACTGAGCTAAATCTCCGGGCCGGTTATTTATTTATTTTGCAGTACCGGGGATTGAAGCCAGGACCTTTATACTGAACTACACATCCCCAGGTTTTTTTTTTTTTTTTTTTGAGACAGGGTCTTGCTAAGACATTAATTAGCCCAGGCTGGGCTCAAACTTGGAATTCTCCTACCTCAGCTTCCCACATCATGAAAGGTAGCTTTAAATGTCATTCATTAAAGAACATTACTGTACTAAGGTGAAACATAAGATCAAGACTTTTATAAAACTCTAGCAGAAGAAATGAGTAGGGATAACTAAAGAAGGGAAAGAAAATATCTGATGGTAAAAAAAAAGGAAGCACAGCTCATGTATATAGGGGGTGGGGGGTTGTAGGGAGGGCAGGGGAATGGGAAAAAATGAGAAGTTGTCTCATGTACTGGTACAAATTATTACTGTCAACTGTGATCATAATGTGTACATAAAATGTACCAGTAAAATCAATTTTAAAAAAAGGAAATAATCTGGAATGCTACATTGGCAGTCAGTGATGGCTGTTGCACAATAGTCAAAAAGAATAGGAGAAAATATTAACAAATCAAGTACTATTTTTAAATAGAACAGGGCCTAGGGTAATAACACCCCTAGGTAAGCAACTGAAAACTCTCCACACACACATACATATGTATACACACATATCCCCAAAATTTCTAAGAGCTGTCAACTAATATGAAGAAAATAACATTTGACTATTTGTCAGTCTAACTATGCTTTACATATGACATAGGAATATTTATTGATTGAAACAGTCACATCATACTGTAAATGACCACTTAATTTAAATCCAGCATGGTGGTGCATGCCTGTAATCCCAGCTACTTAGAAGGTTAAGCAGGAAAATCACAAATTCAAGCTTAGCTTGGGCAGCTTAGTAACTTTAGCCCAGGCAAGCCTCAAACTCAGCAATCCTCCTGTCTCTGCCTCCTGAGTGCTGGGATGACATGCATGAGCCACCACACCAGGCACTGTGGTATGTGGTACTGATTGCTGGTGGCCGTGAGTCACCATGGCTGTTATTGTTGTATGTGGTTACTGGGGATCGAATTCAGGAACTTGTAGTTGCTAGCAGGTGCTGGAACCACTGAGCTAAATCTCCAGCCCTCAATATTAATTTCTTACTGAAGAAAGAAAACCAGAATCGGTTGGTTCTTGGTGCTCCTTTTTGTTGTCTCCTCCAGGAAAATGTGTGTATTCATACAGTTTTAGCGATTATCCCACTGTAAATGTCTAAATGTCTTTCTCTCTCTGGTTTTTTGTTTTTGGAGACAGAATCTCACTATGTAGTTCAGACTGGCCTTAAACTCATAATGATCCTTCTGCCTTAGCCTCCCAAGTGCTAAGATTATAGGTGTGTGTGACCACACATGGTCCGATGTCTACATGTCTTTTTTGATACTGATTCTATATTGAATTCCCAAATGTGCTTTTCTGTCTGGATATCAATTAATCATTACATTCAGTATACCTAGTGTCAAACCTATCATGGTCCTGGCATGATAGTTTACCTATATGTCATATTTCTGTTAAAGATACTTCATTTTCTTCAAACTATCCAGGTTCAGTTCTACAAACACACACATATGTGCAGAACATTGAATGAAAATTCATCCTATTCATTTATTGCATACTTATTTCTGTAATTCTCTAAACTCTTAATCATTTCATGCATGGTTTACCATGCTTACAATGATCTAAAATGAACTTACTTCCTTACTCTGGCCAATATATTCTTTACATTGCCAGGAGATTAATCCCAATTAAATCATGTTTTCGAGCTGGATATGGTGGCACATACCTGTAATCCCAGCACTCAGGAGGCTGAGGCACAAAGATGGCCTCAAGTTTGAGGTCAACCTGAGCTTACATAGTGAGTTCAAGGCCAACTTAAACTACATAGTGTGATCCTGTCTGAACAACAACAACAACAACAACAACAACAATATGCCACTTTCAGTGTTTTACTCTTCTGCAAGGAAGAAAAAAAAATCAGTGCTTTTTTAAAGCTAATAATGGGTTCTCAAATTACTTAGATGTCAAAGTCCTTGGAAATCATACTTTTCTTGATAGAACAAATGTATTATTTTCAAATAAACATTATTATGCTTACCTATGTAATTTTGTGTTAAATCCGACACACCATCTTACACTAAACTTTAGAACAGACAACCTGTGGGAAGTTTTTTTTTTTGGTGCAAAATTATGGAAGAAAAATTTTCTAGGGTAAACCTTTCATTTCATATGTATGTTGTACTGTCTTTATCCTAACTTAGTCTTTCATTTTGCCATCTCCGAGTCTTAATAGCATGTGAGCCTCCCTGACAACTCTTCCCATTTAATGTGAAGCTTGCCCATTTATAGTTTTTTTTTTCAGTATCAGGGATCAAACTCAGGCCTTTGTGCTTGCAAGGCTGGTGTGGTACCACTTGCACTAAATCTCTGGCCCTGCCCATTTATGTTTAAAACCAACTCAAATCCTATCTCTTGCATAAAGCACTCTCCAGACCATTATCCTCTGGACAATCTTCCATTTATTCTTCTCAATCCACTGCAGGCACACTTCATAGTTTTGGAATCAGACAGAGCTGGATTCACTCACTCACTGAAATTCTAAGACAATATCTTTACCTTACCAACACCTTGCAGAACTGTTTTGAGGATTTTGTGTGTGTGTGTGTGTGTGTGTGTGTGTGTGCGCGCGCGCGCGTGCGTGGTACTGGGGATCAAACTTGGGCCTTTGTGCTTCCAAGGGTCGGTCTTTGTTCTGAGGATTAAGAACAGGTACAGTATGCAGTGTGATTATCTTTGCATTCTCAAAACTACCCGTTCTGTGATTTACTAAAGGTCTCACAGCTATCAGTGTACAGATGTATTCATTGGTAAGGTGTATTACAATGAAATGATTCACAGCAGGGTTAAGAGAAAAGAGTCTAGAGAAATTTATGCACAGAATTCCTTATGCTCTCTCCCTATTGTGAGGGTGCAACATGAGCCTGCTTTTTACTCTAACAACAAAAACAAAGAAATCAGGGCCGGAGGGTTAGCTCAGTGGTTCCGGCGCCTGCCTCGCAAGCGCAAGGACCTGAGTTCGATCCCCAGTGACCACATATAATGCTGGGTGTGGAGACACGCCCACCAACAATCAACACCGCATACCACAATGCCGGACATGGTGGCTCACGCCTGTCATCCCAGCACTCGGGAGGCAGAGACAGGAGGATTGCTGAGTTCGCGGCGGCTTGCCTGGGCACCATAGTGAGCTCAGGGCCAGCCTGAACTACAAAGCGAGACCCTGTCTCCAAAAAGCAAAACAAACAAAAAAAAAAACAAAAAAACAAAGAAATCAGCAACAGTACAAATTTCTGTCCAGGGAAGCCCAATGCACACTTAGTTTTCATTAGAGGCTGATCACACAGGAACATATTGAAAATCCATACTCTCCAAAGGAAAACAAGCGTAAATCACATTATCTGTACCAATAAACTGGACAAAGTAAACTACTTACCATTTAGGGAACAGAGGCAAAATAAGTTCCCACCCATCAGGCAAGGGCCAAACTTGCAATTAGGCCTTTTCAAATATCTCAATCTGATGCCTACTATATTAACTCTACCCTGAAGTTTAGCACGTGATCATATTGTAAGTTATACACATACACTATACTGTAGATGACATAATACTACAGTGGTGTGCATCAAATTATATTTCCCAAGTGAGAAGTGGACCAAGAAATGGAGGGAAAGAAGGGAAGGAGAAGTAAAAATAATTAAGATGTGTTATGTAGGGCTGAAGATTTAGCCCATGGTTCCAGTGCCTGCCTAACAAGTGCAAAGACCCTGGTTCGATCCCTGGTAACCACATACAACAATATCTGACATGGTGACTCACACCCACCAGCAATCAGTACCACATACCACAGTGCTGGGCGTGGTGCCTCACGCCTGCCATACCAGCACTCGAGAGGCAGAGACAGGAGGACTGCTGAGTTGTAGGCTTGCCTGGGCTACATAGTGAGCTCAGGACCAGCCTGAACTACAAAGAGAGACCCTGTCTCAAAAAAAAAAAAAAAAGAAAGATGTGTTATGCCCTAAGGAATGTAACATTTATGTACTATAAACATATACTAATAAAATTTTTTTACAAATTATGTTTCTTGGGCCAGGAATTTAGAGGTTCTGGTGCCTACCTCACAAGTGCAAGGTCACGAGTTCAATACTCAGTTAACCCCTGCAAAAAAGTTATGTTTCTCACAGTATAGGTATAGTTACCAGCATAGAGAGGAGACTGTGATCTGTGCGTGTGTGCTGTAGAAAATGAGTTGGCAATTGTGGTATGGTCAAATGGGAAATGCTGATTTTAGTCATACAAAAATCAGTTCCTATGCTCGAGATATATTTCAATGATAGAGCACTTGTCTAATATGTGAGAGACCCTGAGTTCTACACTGACCACTATCAAAAAAAAAAAAAAGATAGCTAGGCCGGGTGTGGTGGCTCACACCTGTAATCCCAGCACTTGGGAGGCAGAGACAGGAGGATTGCTGAGTTCGAGGCTTGCCTGGGCTACACAGTGAGCTCAGAGCCAGCCTGAACTACAAAGTGAGACCCTGTCTCAAAAAGAAAAAGAAAAAGAAAAAAAAGATAGCTAGGCATTGTGGCATACCCTGTTATCCCAGTACTCTGGGAGGCTGAGGCAGGAGGATTCAAATTTGAGAGCTCAGCCTAGGCAACTCAGTGACTTAGATCCTGTCTCAAAATAAAAAAATAAAAAGTGGCTTGGAATGTAGCTCATTGGTAGAGAAACCCTGAGATTAATCCCTAGTATCACAAAACAATTCTTTTACTACTGAGCTGCCTATTTTTTTCTCTTTGAGTTTATTGGTACATTTTAGGTATACATTATGATCACACTCACCACTGAGAATTTGTACCTGTACATGATGTATCTCGATTCTCATTTTTCCCATTCCCCTGCTCTCCCTATAACTCTCTAGCACTGTCTCTGTATTTTTACTTTTATCATCAATTTTTTTCTTCTCCTTCTTTGCTTTTCTCTGTGCCCCCTCTATTTCCCCTTTTTCCTTTGAACATTTTCTTCCTATTTCATAATACCTATAATACATTCTGGACTTCATTTACATTTTCAGTTTTTCTTTTTTTTTTTTTTTGCAGTACTGGGGATCGAACTTGGGCCCTTATGCATCCAAGGTTGGCACAGTACCACTTGAGCTAAATCCCCAGCTTCAGTTTTTCATACTAGAGAAACGATATGGTATTTACACATCTGTGTCCTATTTATTTCACTTGAGCCACCTATTTTTTAATGTGTTAATAGGAATTCAAAATTTCAAAAAATAGAAATAATATACATTTCCCTAACTTTGCCATAGAATATATATATATATAGAATGTATATATATATATAGAGAGAGAGAGAGAGAATGTGTATATATATGTATATATGTGTATATATATAGAATGTATATGTGTGTGCCTATATATATATATATGCACATACACACACATATGATAACTAGAAAAGTATCACATACCCAAGTGATACTAGAGGACTCAAACCACACATATATACAACATCCTTGACTGATAGGCTGGACACGCAAAGAGGATCTATTTATACGAGAACCTGGAGGAAAGTAAAAGCTGGGTCAGACTAGAAAATGGCCTAAAGTGTGAACAGGCTTACAAACAACAGATGGTGCAAACCTTTAAGGCTTGAGATATTTGGAGGTTTTTCCTTTGTTTTTGTCTTGAGACAAGGTCTTGCTATATAGTCCAGGCTGGCCTTGAACTCATAGCAATCCTCTTGCCATAGCCTCCCCAATTCTGTGTAGGGAAGAAGAAAAGGGATGTTACTAGAGACCCCTGCAGTGGTTCCTGGCCTACTGTGAGCCACTACAACCTGAAGCTAATAAGAACAACAACAAAGCTGGTTTTGGGGCTGATCAGTGTTCCTCTGGGCAACAAGGACAAATGTCTCAAGCACATCCAGTATTTATTGATTACAAGTGTAGAAAGGGATAGAGTAGGGTATGCTTTGAAGGCATCTAGTGATATACTGCCAAGCACCTGGCATGATGGTGCCAAGCAGGGCTGTAAGGGAAGAAGCACTGTTTACCTTGCTTAGATAGAACAAACCAATATTGGGATGAGGTGTAATTAGCAAACAACCTATCTGGTCAGTGAGAAGCCATAGTTCAGGGAAAGGATTTTAATTGGCATCACATTGACCTCAGCTGCACATAACTCAGCAGAGCCCCGCCCTTCACAGATTGGCTCTTAGGTTTCTGTATCAGCCATTGGGGCAGAACGATACTCACCCAGTCTGCCATATGACATGCCCATTTGAGTCATGCAGGGATTCAATCGGACTCCTGTAGCCAAGTTATGGAAAGCAAGAAGCAGGTGCCACTTACAGCGTGCTAGTATTACTCAGTGATGTCTGCTACAGTGCTGGGATTACGAGGATGTACCATCAAGCCCGTTAACTTGAGTGAGTTATTTGAACACAACCCCTAAACTTCAGCTGACAGTAAACAGTGAACACATAGGGGGCACTCCTAGGAAGTGGGGTTTAAAAGGAAAAACAAGGGGAAATAATTCAGCTGGGAGCCTGTAAACTTCAGGCCAAACAGGCTGCATATATTTACTTCACCACAAAATCTGGAAAGGGCAGGGGCTCAGTAGCACTGGGCCAGCTTGTAAATACAATGTCTTGAGTTCAATCCCTGTGAAAGAAAAGAAAGAAAGAGAGAGAGAGAGAAAGAAAGAGAAAGAAAAAGAGAGAAAGAGAGAAAGAGAGAGAGAGGGAGGGAGAAGAAAGGAAAGAAAGAAAGAAAGGAAGGAAGGAAGGAAGGAAGGAAGGAAGGAAGGAAGGAAGGAAGGAAGGAAGGAAGGAAGGAAGGAAGGGAGGGAGGGAGGGAGGAAGAAAGAAAAGTGGACTCTTAGAAAGGAGAAATAGAGGGAGATCAACCTATAAACATACAGATTAAGGACCTGAACTTGTCTGTCTTCTAAAACAATCAAAATACAGGCAAATCAGCCAAAACCAAGTGTTAGAAAACTCACAATTAATTATCAAAAGCCATAAAACAAAGGGAAAATTTTTTATGTATGACAAACTACTTGGTACCTGTGATATTTTACTTGGGGGCAATTCCCAACCTCCACTTCTCCCCAGCACAGTGTTGTGACAGCCAAGTGTCAGCAGCAGTGCAGAGACAATGGAGAGATCAGACCTCGTTTTGAGTGCTCTTGAAAGCACCATCCCCAGAGCATCATGTTGGGAAAAATCTCTCTCTTTAGAATGTGGTGCATATTTTATTTCATTCAAAGCTTAGCTCAGCTGGCAGTGGAGGAGCAGTGGGGGAGAGGTCAGGAACAGGCAGCTACCTACACGCCAGACATTACTGAAACAGAAGGACTGCTGGCAGCTAATCAGCTTCTTAATGCCTAATTGCTTTATTTCATTTGAGACAAATAAGACGCTAGTCTAGAATTAGAAGAGAATTCTGGGAGAGTTATAGGAAACTTATAAAACTTTTAACACACTCCAAGGAATATAAATGTCTGGCAAGTGCAAGAAAAACTCCGAGAAAGGAGAATATATCAGACATTAACTTCTAGCTGACCTTCAGTTCATACTTGAGCAGAAAATAAAATAAAAGATTATCCTTGCATCTGGCTAAAGTCTTTTTTCCTTTTTTTGAGACAGGGTCTCACTTTGTAGTTCAGGCTGGCCCTGAGCTCACTATGGTGCCCAGGCAAGCCTCAAACTCAGCAATCCTCCTGTCTCTGACTCCCGAGTGCTGGGATTACAGGAGAGAGCCACCTCGCCCGGCACTGTAGTATGTGGTATGTGGTATTGATTGCTGGTGGGCATGAGTCACCAAGCCCAGAACTGTATGTGGTTACCAGGGATTGAACTCCAGACCTTGCGCTTACGAGGCAGGCACCGGAACCACTGAACTAAATCTCCGACCTTTTTTTTTTTTTTTGAGACAGGGTCTTGCTTTGT
>PVIC010049020.1:0-13311 GCA_004025085.1 Thryonomys swinderianus
AAAAAAAAAAAAAAAAAAAAAAAAGAATAGGGCCAATTCTGTCATTATCAAACATCTTTCAGAAAACTCCTAATACTGAATTAATTATATACTTAAACTTTTTTTTTTTTTAGCTCTTCATTTTTCAGGTACATGAGCTGATAGAAAATGATGAATGTTCACATTAAAAACCTATTACCATAAAAGACAAATTGTGAAGAATTATGAGATTAGTGTATTAGAAGCGAAAGCGAGTGTTTTGGATGAGTAGAATGGCAATATATGTTTTACTGTAGTGAATTGTTTAGACTGTCACCATGCTTTTAATCACCTTTCACGGTTCAAACGTGCAGGAATTTCTGCTAAATACAAACATTATCCTGCGTCATTGTCCACTTTACTCACCAGACCTCACACCATGCAACTTTTTGCTTTTCCCAAATCAAAATAACCAAAAAGTGGTAATGTTTTAATTATTTTATTTTATATTTTTGGTACCAGGGATCTAACTCATGATCTTGCACTTGTGAGGCCAGCACTGGAACCACTGAGCTAAATCCCTGGCCCTTGAATTGATTTTGGACACTGAGGCAACCCCAACAGCACAACTAAAGATGATCATGAAAGAGATCCTACAGGACTGCTTCAGAAAATGGCAAGAGCAATGGGGTAAGTGAGTTCGGGGGTGTATTTTGAGGTAGATTAATGCCACTGTGTCTTATATAGTAATGTATTAAAGGTTTAAACATTCAGCATATTTTCCATCAAATTTTATATATATATATATATATATATAAAATATAGTATATTTTTATAAATATGTATCAGTGGAAAACAGAATGAAATACAACCTGGTATGCACCAGATAAGTGTTTTTAGTAATTTGAGATACCTGCATTATTATATTTGAATTATAAAAAATCAATCTTCTGATTTTATACTTCAAATGTTACATCTATGTGACTATAACTGCTCAGGGAAAAAAAATCTTGCTTAAGAAATTAACAAATGATCCAAGTTTGAAATAATCCTGACACAATCCTTACACATTTCCTTAAGTAGTTTGTTCTACAGGACTTTTTGGCACAGGTACATTAAAAACTATTTTATGGAAAAGATACTTTGTATAGGAAAGCATTGATTTTGAATAGTTACAGAAGCAGATAAATAATAAATAGCAGTATACAAGAGGCATTTCTTTTTTTTTCCTTTTTTTTGAGACAGGGTCTCGCTTTGTAGTTCAGGCTGGCCCTGAGCTCACTATGTAGCCCGGGCAAGCTTCGAACTCAGCAATCCTCCTGTCTCTGCCTCCCGAGTGCTGGTATTATAGGCAGGAGCCACCATGCCCGGCTACAAGAGGCATTTCTGTAGCTAAGTGATCTTAATTCTCAAGGTTAAATTCTTATGGCTAAATTTCCACTAAAGATTCTAGTTTCAACAATGATTTTCTATTTTTAATAAAATCACAACTTTCCACCAGGCGAGGTGGCTCATGCCTGTAATCCCAGCACTCAGGAGGCAGAGGCAGAAGGATTGCTGAGTTTGAGGCTTGCCTGGGCTACATAGTGAGCTCAGGGCCAGCCTGAACTACAAAGTGAGATCCTGTCTCAAAAAAAAAAAAATCAGGAGAATGAGTAGTAAGTAGAGAAAGCTATTCATTCCTTTTTAATCATTTTGTTCATAATGCTAACTTATGAATGTAATGTTCTTACTCATTGAGACATATATCATGAAGTCAGATGTAAGTTGCTATCTGATAAAGTGAATCAGTTACTTAAGAATGAGTAGTAATTGTCAGAGGTAATAACAGAATATTATTCTAGCTTTATGTAGGGAGATTCACACCAGTTAATAAGTAAAATACTTTAGTAAAAACTCTAAGTAGGGCCGGAGGGTTAGCTCAGAGGTTCTGGTGCCTGCCTCGAAAACACAAGGTCCTGAGTTCAGTCCCCCCGGAAACCATATAGAATGCTGGGCGTAGAGACTCACGCCCACCAGCCATCAGTACCACATACCACAGTGCCGGGCGTGGTGGCTCACACCTGTAATCCCAGCACTTGGGAGGCAGAGGCAAGAGGATTGCTGAGTTCGAGGTTTGCCTTTGCTATATAGTGAGCTCAGGGCCAGCCTGAACTACAAAGAGAGACCCTGTCTCATTCAAAAAAAAAAAAAAAAGGATAGAGACTTTGGAGCCAGGGATTTAGCTCAGTGACACTGCCATCTGCCTTGCAAGTGCAAGGCCATGAGTTCAATCCCTAGTACCACACACACACACACACACACACACACACACACACAAAGAATAAAGACTTTGTTTCCCCTTGTTCACTTAGTATCTTCACCTGCTTCAATGGCATTTGGCATGAAACGGATTCTCAGGAAATATCTACTAAATGAAAGTACTCTTTGGTGGCAAAACTATATCAAGGAATTTATGGGCCATATTGTTTATACCAGAATAGTAAATGAGTGACAAATATCAGTAATAATAGAATCAACCTAATATATTTGACCTATAAAGAAATTAAGCAACAACCAAGTGATTCAATCCCAGATGACCCTATGTAATCCTTAAAAAGTATTAAAAGGTCAATACTATATATCATATTATGGTGCTATGATTACATTTTTATGAAATGTAAACACAGAACATATGTTGATCCTGACTGTGCTTAAGAAAGTAATGAACAGAAAGATTGGAATTTTTATGAGTTTACAAATTAACAAGGAAGATAAGGCATACTTATAGAAGAGAGACAACCAAAATGCCATTAGAGTAGAGGAGGTTGAGTCAGAATACAGAGCTCTGGATTCCCAATTTGTTTTAAGACTTGCTACTTTCCCTTGAGACATTAGTTTCAGCAACACTTTAAAGATGCTAATATTAGTACATTTTTCACAGAGCTGTTTTGAGAATTAAATGAAATGGTATTTAGCAAAATATTACATGAAGCAAAGGCTCATTAAATACTAGTTGTTAGTAGAATACTTAAGAGTTTTTTTTTTTTTTGAGACAGGGTCTCACTTTTGTAGTTCAGGCTGGGTCTGAGCTCATTATGTAGTCCAGGCAAGCCTTGAACTCAACAATCCGCCTGTCTCTGCCTCCCAAGTGCTGGGATTACAGGCGTGAGCCACCACGCCTGGCATTTTTTTTTTTTAAAAACAGGGTCTCGCTTTGTAGTTCAAACTGGCTCTGAGCTCACTATGTAGCCCAGGCAAGCCTGGAACTCAGCAATCCGCCTGTCTCTGCCTCCCAAGTGCTGGGATTACACGCATGAGCCACCATGCCCAGCACTGTGGTATGTGGTATTGATGGCTGGTGGGCATGAATCTCCACGCCCAGCATTGTATATGGTTTGGGGGAGGGGGGATTGAACTCAGGACCTTGCGCTTTTGAGGCAGGCGCCAGAACCTCTGAGCTAACCCTCCGGCCCTACTTAGAGTTTTTAACTAAAGTATTTTACTTATTATCCAGTAATAATAACATCTGGTGTTGTTGTATGTGGTTACCAGGATCAAACCAGGGACCTTGCACTTGCTAGGCAGGTGCCGGAACCACTGAGGTAAATCTCTGGTCCAAAGTCTCCATACTTTTTTTTTTTTTTGGTGGTACTGGGGATTGAACTCGGGCCCTTGTGCTTCCAAGGTAGTCATGGTACCATTTGGGCTAAATCCCCAGCCCTGAAGTCTCCATTCTTAATGGAACCAAATTCTAGTACAAAAAAGTAGCAGATTATTAAAATAAAATCCAGTAGTCATAGGGAAAATGACAGAAGGAGGTTCTACTTTTGTATGGATAGTGACCCTGCTATAAAGTTAAAATTTAGCCAAGATCTAGAGACAGAAAAACATGAACTTGGCCATTTTGAAGAAGATAAAGAATTATGATTTGGCTGAAGCATAGTGAAACAACCTAATTCACATTTGTAATCTAAAACAGAAGTTTCCTCAGCCTTTCCATTCTAGACTTTCCTGATAATGTGAATTAAATAATTTCAAATTAAATATTCCTTTGCTAGAATTTGAAATAAAATACTGTGTTTAAATTTTTTAAACTAATTTAACCTACTTCGCATATTTGTCACTGAACTGACTGAATTATAAGTCCTGTTGGGATGTTATTTTGTCTCAATCACAGGTTGCTGTGTCCTGTCTGGAGCAACGTGTATGGTCCCTGCTTTACCATTCCAAACAGTACTTTAGTGCTACCCTTAGATATCTATCGCAGTCTAATACATATCTAAAGAGAGTTCTATGACTGATGCTTGACTGTCGTAGGAAGACAGCTCTTTGTATGCCTTTCACTGTCTTCCTCCATGACTCTGACACCAGGGCCACAATCTTACCTGTTCCAAGCCCTGTTATTATCTTCTATAATGTCAGTGTTCCACTGCTGCAACTCCAGCCATGTTCATATCCCTTCTCCTCCAACACTGACACCTACTGACACATACTGAGCTTTGGTGTCCTCTACAACCATTTTGTTTTCATACTTTAAGCTCTCTCCTCAGACCTAACTCACCATAAACTTTGCTCTGAACCCACAGATATCTCCTAACTCATGGCTTTGTCATTTCCATTTTTCTACCACTTGTTTATATCCCTCTCCAGCAGGAACTCTTAAGATTTTTATAATTGTTAGAAACACTATTTTGTCTCAGACCCCACAAATCTAACTTTTGCCCTCCTAACTTTTTCCCTTCCCCTCTTCTCCCCTCCCTTCTGTTGCCCTTCCTCTCCCCTTTTATCCCCTCTCCTCTCTACTTCTCTCCTCTCCTCTCTTGAAGAACATCATCAAATTTTTGTCACCATCCCCTAATTAGTCTGTTTTTCATTACTTTGATGAAATGCTGATGGTAAGATGCCTTTATTTAATTTAGTTTATAGTAATCTTTGTTTTATTTGAGACAGGATTTCACTATGGCATTCATAGTAGCTGTGAATTTACTATGTAACCCAGGCTGGCCTCAAATTCATGTCAACTCTTCTGCCTCAAGTTCCAAAGTGCAGGGATTACAAACATGCACCATCATGCCTGGCCAGTCTGCTGATATAAAGAAAGTAGATTTTTTAAAATTTCGGTTATGGAAGTTCAAGGTTATAATGTCAGCTATGAGTTCAGCTCTGAGTACTCCATGGCAGATGGTGAGGCAAAAGTTGAGAGTACCTAAAGGAGGAAGAGATTATATTACTAAACAGCAAGCCAGAGAATGAGTCAGAGGTCAGGCTTGCTCTGATAATAACTCACTCTCATAATAGCTCAGGGGTCCCACAAGAACAATCTTTTTTTTTTTTTTTTGAGACAGGGTCTCACTTTGTAGTTCAGGCTGGCTCTGAGCTCACTATGTAGCTCAAAATCAGCAATCCTCCTTTCTCTACCTCCTGAGTGCTAGGATTACAGGCGTGAGCCACCATGCCTGGCACTGTGGTATGTGGTATTGATTGCTGGTGGGCGTGAGTTACTACACCCAACATTGTATGTGGTTACCGGGGATTGAACGCAGGACCTTGCGCTTGCGAGCAGGTGCTGGAACCACTGAGCTAAATCTCCAGCCCCACAAGAACAATCTTAATCCCTTCCAAGGGCAGCTTCCCTAGTGCCCTAAAGACCCCCTCCCCCCACTGTGGTCCTCTCAGGATTCTGATTTTCAACTGATTTTTCTCTCTTCATATACTGTACTTCTCAGGAAGGGAGCAGACTGGGCAAGGACCTTATTAGTATAGTATTTAATGCTACCCATAAATTGACTCTTCCTCAGATCTTCTTAGGAATTTAAATTCCCTCCTGAAAGGACCATAACACCCCTTTCCATACCCCCACCTCCTCAGATGATGGTGCCACTATGCACTAAAAACCTAAGCCAGAAAGTTTAGAGCTGTTTGAAACTCCTCCCCTCTTGTATTGATAATAATAACTCTCAATCCAGGTGTGATGATGCTGTAATCCTAGTACTCTCAGAGGCTGAGTTGCAAGTTCCAACCCAGCATGGGGAATTCAGTGACTTAGCAAGAACCTATTTCAAAACAGACAAACAGAAAAAGAATGTATAAAGCCTTGCGATCAGTTTCCAGGACTAAGCATATGTGCACATTAGTGCATGCACACATACACACTAATAGTAGTATTTGTAACAATAATAGTAATAATTCTTTTTTTAAATTGAATTCTTTATTGGTACAATTTATATACATCTCAAAATCATGTATAACATTGGGGAATTTGTACCAGTATATGACACAAGTTAATTCTCATTTTTACCCATGTCCCTACCCACCCACCCCTCCTCACCCCCTTTATACATGCTCTTTTATTTTCTTTCTGTATCATATTTATTCCTTCCCCTCAACACATTCCCACACCAAGTTTCCTATAGAAATTTTCCACTCTATAAAAGCTGTCCTACTTTCCAGAGCTCATTTGCATCTACAGGTGTTCATGCCAAAGAGAAAATCCGGAAACTGTCTATCTGTGATCTGTTGATTTCACTTATTAGTATATCCTCTAGGTGTCTCCATTTGCACCTAAATAGATCGATCTTGTCATTCTTTATGGCAGAGTAATACTCCATTTTATTAAAAAAAACCCCACATCTTCTTTATCCACTCTCCAGTTGATGGACATTTGGGTTGTTTCCAAGATTGAGTTATCATGAACTGAGCTGCTATGAACAAGGGTGTACATCTGTCTTTCCAATGTGAGTTTTTAAGTTCTTTTGGGTATATTCCTAGCAGGGGGATAGCAGGGTCAAATGGGACCCCTAGTCCTAGTTTTCTGAGAGATCTCCACACAGATCTCCACAATGGTTGCATAAGTCTTCAATCCCACCAACAGTGGAGAAGGGTTCCTTTCTTCCCACAGTAATAATTCTTATAATAACCCCTCCAGTATTCATTCTCACTTATTTGGATTATTGTTTTGGCCTCTTCATCTTCCTTGCCTATATGATTGCAGTCAGTTTAAAAAGAGAATCCAACAATGTCACCTGTTGATTGAATCTTTAAATAATCATCTCTCATCTTTCTCCTGAAGCTGCTCCATACTTATTTGCACAGTGTTCACCACTTTGATTGCCATTCTGATTTTGAGATACAGTCAGAAGCATCCCAGTAGCACCACCTTACCTAGCACATTCCCTTCTTATAGAGGGAAGTATCTACTTCTTGGTCTTGCTGTGTCTTGAGATGGTTCCCACTGGAATGTACAGTAAGAGCCATGCTTCACTGCATTCATTTGCATCCCCTTGTTCTGATAGCAAACTCCTTGTCAGAGATCAGGCTTTGGGATCCAGACTGTGCAATACGTGGTGATAAGAGCCCATTTTTTTCTGCTCCAGGTGTTCTCTGCCCCTGCAGTACCCCACTCTTGTGTGGGGGTTGGGCTAGGTTGGGTGTCTGGGGGAGGTAGAGTAAGAGGTTTTACTTGATTAAAGGTTCTCCCAAGTATTTTCTGTTTTGTATTTGGACTGAAACTTTCTGTTTAAATGTGAATAATTTGGCATCTTTGTTCTTAGTCTTCATGACTTTTCCTAGTACAAAAGAGACCTCTGTTGTGGCTTCCTGATCTAGAAAAGTCTAATAGTCACATGAAATAATTGTGTAAGTATTTTAAAGTGTAGGGAGTGGGAAAGGTGAAATGGGAAATACATCAGTTAGTATCCTTGTGCCATAAATTATGTATTTACATGTATATAAATTGTTTGGTCTGCTGATCGAAACTTTAGTCAGGCTCCTTTGAGTTCATCTGTTTAGGGCTGATCTTGGCACCCTGTATCTTTGTTAAATGCAATTTGAGAAGAATCTTGCCAATTCAGTTTAGGGAGTAGCTTTCCTCTGCCCCACAGTTATATAGCCAAACCGTACTTCTTTTCAGCCTTCCTTGCCTTCCTTAATAGTCCCATCAAGTCAGTTTTGCCAGAAATCTCTTATTCTTGCTGTTTATTCTTAGTAGTTTTCTACTCCCTGATTGCAGCATTGCTCCTTAGATGTAACTCCCTAACTGACCTTGTTCAAGCTGGGGTAAAGCCCAGTGTCCCTCCCCACTGTGAGACTTAGTTGCAGTGTCCACTATACCAGTTATTGACTCCTCCTAAAATAGACAATTTCCAAAGGGAATTTGGTGTGGGAATGTAATGAGGGGAAGGAATAAATGTGGTTTTGAAAGAAAATAAAAGAGCATGTATAGGGCCGGAGGGTTAGCTCAGTGGTTCTGGCGCCTGCCTCGCAAGTGCAAGGCCCTGAGTTCGATCCCCGGTAACCATGTACAATGCTGGGCATGGAGACTCACACCTACCAACAATCAACACCGCATACCACAATGCCAGGTGTGGTGGCTCACGCCTGTAATCCCAGCACTCGGGAGGCAGAGACAGGAGGATTGCTGAGTTCAAAGCTTGCCTGGGCTCCATAGTGAGCTCAGAGCCAGCCTGAACTACAAAGCAAGACCCTGTCTCAAAAAAAAAAAAAAAAAAAAAGCATGTATACATGGGATGGGTGGGTAGGGATTTGGGTAAAAATGAAAATTAACTTGTGTCACATACTGGTACAAATTCCCCAATGTTGTGCGTGATTGTGAGCTGTATATAAAATGTACCAATAAAGAATTCAATTTAAAAAAGACTGCCTTATTATCTTTAGTAAATGTTTTAATACTGTTTTTTACTTAACATGATGTTTCTATACAGTGCTTTTCACATGATGAGGACTGGGTCTGTTATGCTTCTGCTCCATGTGGGACCATGATCCTCTCAAAACTTGGTCCTTAACCGAGGAACATGGATAAACAAAAGCTCTAAATTTACATGAAAAATGAAAGCATTAAAAATATGGCTCATAAGTTTTGATTTTCAATTTAGATATGGCGTTCTAAAAGACATTAACACTAGTAAAGCATTTACTTTAGTTAATACTAATAACCATTTACTTAAATCTTTTTGGCATTACATCGTATTAATGGCGTTAGTTCTAAATAAGAAAGCTCTCTATTCATTTTACTAATGTGGAGCTAATCTTATAAATAGCATTAAATTTGAGACCCCTTGTTTTGTTTATTCTGAATATAGTACAATAATTGAAAATGGCTTAAAGTACAAGGACTTTTCTTTGAAAAACATCATATTATAACATTTAAGCATTCAGAATAAATCTCTTACCTTGTGGTTATTTTTTTAAAGTTCTATATGAATAATTCCTTGGTTCCTTAATGTACTGCTTCACTCAACAAATACATATTCAGGATATAAAATGAAGAAAACATAAAATTATTATCTTGAAAGGACTTAATTTATTATGAGAGAAATGCAAAATAAAATGATGTGTTACAAAATGTATTAAAAGATGACTCATACATGGAATAAATAGAGCAAGAAGAGGGTCAGAGATTATTGAGAAATATTTAAAATTGTAAGCCAGTATTGCTCCAGTTAAATATTTACATTAATGAAACTGATACTTTCTATACTAGTTATTTGCTGCCATCCTTCATCCCATGCAGATCCACTCTTGGTCTGAGAGACGAATCTCTGTAGGCTGCATTACTCAGGTACTTCTCTTCTCTTCCAGCCCCTTCTCTCCTCCAGTTTTGTGGAATTTACTCCACTGGGTTTATCTCTCCATAACGTGGCAGGAAATGGACAGGCAAGATGAAGGAGAGACAGGAATATTTAACCCACCATTGTCAGCTTCACTGTAGTTCCAGCAATGGCTGCAATCCTCCACAGCCACAGCTCCTCCCTGGAGGTCTGTCATCCACAGTTTCAGCTCCTAACAGCCTCTCTCACTTTGTGCTTCAGATATTTAAAAAACTGATTTTATTGGTATAATTTGTGTATACATTATGATCACATTCAACACTGAAGGTTTGTTCCTACCATGACATCTTGTGCTTCAGCTTTAATAGGTTTTGGTGGTGCCTTTTGCCAGCCTCTGTGTTTCTCCTGTCCTTGCACTTAATTCTTCCCACACATTTATAAATAGCTCTTCCACTGAACATTGAACACCCCCTGTTAGGGGCTGCCATGTCTCTTTTTTTTTTTTTGTTCTGAAATTCATAGTTCTAAAACTTCAGAAGACATGTATCACAAATTATTGGTAATAAAAAACATTGAAAATATTTTATATTAAAATATTCATGGTCAATAGCACATTACAAACAACTTATGTAACCATAAACCAAATGATGTTACATCAATGTGATAAAATATTGCTCACCCTTACAGTGTGATTTAAGAAGGCTGTAGAAAATGTGGAAATAAAAATAGTGTCCCCAACCTGAATCTAACTCTAGAATTGCTGCTATGTAAAAATAAGATTATCTTTGGATAAGGACTGAAAAGAAATATGCAAATATGAAGACAATTATGTTTGAGAATAAATGTATTGACTATTTTTTTAATTTTGGAAGTTTGTGTAATTAAAAATTATTCATGAAATCAGTACTATTAAAATGTTATACTTAGATAAATCAAGATAAATTTTCCAAGCAAGAACTAAGCAATTATTAAATACTCAAATTATTCTTTCATCTCAATTGTGAAATATAACCACAAATTATTAATATTGTTGACTTCCAAGATTGAACAATAGGTTTTATAAGATTTAAAAAATTATCTGATGGATAGTTTCTAATTGTTTGTAATCAAAGTACAGTCTCTCTCTCTCTTTTTTTTGGTGAAACAGGGTCTTGCTTTGTAGTTCAGGCTGGCCCTGAGCTCACTATGTAGCTCAGGCAAGCTTGGAACTCAGCAGTCCTCCTGCCTCTGCCTCCCGAGTGCTGGGATTACAGGTTTGAGCCACCAAGCCTGGCATTTGTGGTATGTGATACTGATTACTGGTGGGGGTGCCACCATGCCAAGTATTGCTGTATGTGGTTACCTGGGATCAAACTAGTGACCTTGAGCTTGCTAGGCAGGTGCTGGAACAATTTAGCTAAATCTCTGACCCAAAGTACAATCTCTTAAATGATCATCTTTAGAATTAAACATCAGCAAAGGAAAATTCATTAATGTTTGTACAGCTCTATTAGATAACACAGTTCTTAGCTTTGCAATGTTGTATTCAATAGCCTTTAGTTCTATTTGCCTATCTTCTTACATACACATTTCAGCTTGGTACATTCAGAATCATGAAACTGACCACATGACTCGATTTCAAAAAGACAAAACCAAAGAGAAACAAATTAATTATATAAACCTTAAATACATCTTAGAATTCTTAGAATTTATAGAATAATGTGATTATTAAAGAAGCACTCTTCATGGGATGTCTTTCTCTGAAATTCCAAAACTGATACTGTGTACAGAAAACCTTCTACTGAAAAGCCAGAGGCATGAGTACAAGTGACTATGCGAAAGGCACTGTGGTCTTAGGTTTATGTACTTGATATTCAATTCAATTCAATTCACTTTTGATTATTTTATTAGTCATCTAGTAAAAGGTATGGCACTAGATTTTTGTTTGTTTGTTTGTTTGGTTTTGAGACAGGGTCTCGCTTTGTAGTTCAGGCTGGCCCTGAGCTCACTATGTAGCCCAGGCAAGCCTCCAACTCAGCAATTCTCCTGCCTCTGCCTCCCGAGTGCTGGGATTACAGGCATGAGCCACCACGCCCAGCACTGTGGTATGTGGTATGTGGTATGTGGTATGTGGTATGTGGTATGTGGCATTTATTGCTGATGGGCATGAGTCACCACACCCAGCATTGTATGTGGTTACCGGGATCGAACTTAGGGCCTTGCGCTTGTGAGGCAGGTGCTGGAACCACTGAGCTAAATCTCCGGCCCTGGCACTAGATTTTTAAACTAACGTTATAATATATTTGCACATATGGAATAATGACTTTATCTCTTCAATCAGTTGTCACTGTTGAGGTATACAGAATCATCAAACACCAAGTCTAGTACTGTTGATGTAGAAGAAATACTGGTTTACTATAGTTAATGTTAGATTGGGAGACCTAATCAGTATTATCCAACTCTACTTTCAACAAACTATAGAAATCTATTTTACCTTCTGACAGTGGCCTCTATGAATGAGATAATTTATTATGTAAGTAAGGAAGAATACCAAAGGGAGCAAAGGTCACTATGAGTCCCATATACAGGTTTCATTGTGATGTTACAAGACTAAGCAGAGTGCTATTTTTCTTACACATTATTTTCTGGGACTTCTTTTTTTTTTGTAAGCTCACTTACTTTTTTACCTACTCTTTACAAGGTTATTTACTTTCTTCTTTAAAAATTTTTCACACAACAATGAAGATACAATTTTTGGTAAAACTAAAATTATTTTCAGAGCAGATCAATTGATATAAATTCCTTATAGTAAAAATCCAGTTAAAATACTTTATGTAAAATAACTCATCCATTTAGCCTGATATTTACTACATATTTCTGTATATTAACTTTTGTTAGGTATCAAATCACAGAATGCCAATCAATATAAATTATAATAAACACATGGCTATAAGTTAATGCTTCCTTGAAGCAGAACAAAATGTTCATTCTACTTACTATACTGGTGGGACCCTGGTTCATTGGTCCAGAATCCTACCCTGGTATGTAACAACAATGGATACTTTGTTGACTATCAAATTTGTTCTTCATCTCATCAATCACAGATACACACATTCTCCTTGATTTATAGTGGACTGATGTCCTGATAAACCTATAGTAAATGGAAAAGAATGTAAGTAAAAAATTAATGTCTCTAATCTACTGAAGATCATAATTTAGTTTAGCCTACCTTAAGCATCATCAAAACATCTAGAAAATCTATTTTTGGGGGGCAGAGATTTGGTTCAGTGGTTTCGGTGTTTGCCTCGCAAGCACAAGGTCCTGAGTTCGAGCCCTGGTAACCACATACAATGCTGGGTGTGGTGGTTCACACCCACCAAAAATCAATACCACATACCTCCGTGCCGGGCGTGGTGGCTCACGCCTGTTATTCTAGCACTCAGGAGGCAGAAGCAGGAGGATTGCTGAGTTCAAGGCTTGCCTGGGCCACATAGTGAGCTCAGGACCAGCCTGAACTACAAAGTGAGACCCTGTCTCAAAAAAAAAAATCTATTTTTTCAAGAAAATCATGGATCTCATAAAATTTAATGAGTGCTGTACTGAGGGGAAAAATCTAAGATGGTTGTATTGCTACTTATTCACTATTACAAAGTTAAAAAACAATCATGAGTTGAATTGTAAGTCATAAGCTGCCAGTAACTAGAATTTAACCGAAAATGTTTTAAGTTATGCTATAACTGGTCTAACATTATTAATGTTAAATACTAAGTGTGCACATTATTCTTTTTATCTATTAACTGATTTATTGAGTACTTACATTTTCCTT
>PVIC010049021.1:0-13305 GCA_004025085.1 Thryonomys swinderianus
GCCCCTTGGAAGCAGCACTTTCCTGGGGGGTCCTCCTTGAATCTGTAATAACCCTTGAGAGTTCTTACTCCTGACACCTCATGGTAGGTATTAGAGCAGAACAATCACATCATGTTTGTTACCATAATACAATAAATGCCAATATCAGTATTAAACACAGTAAGTAAGACAAAAAAGGTTTGTTAGATTCTATACTGGATGCTTTGAGCTTATGAGTTACCTCTATGTCTGACTCCTCACTGCACAGCTCTGGGATACAGTGTGCTGCTGGGCGGCCTTCAGTCCACTGGAAATGGACTGCACCCTGCAGCTGGGTTCGCGTGCTGCTCACTCAGTTCGCCGGAAGCATAGCACGGCGGGCTTGGAGTTGCTCGGTCCGGTCCGCCCGCTGCTCCTTCCTCAGTCCGCTGGAAACACGGCACGGCGGCCCGGAGCTGCTGGGTCTGGTCACTCCGCCGCTCGTTCCCCACACCGCTGGACTCATGGCATGGCGGGCCCGGAGCTGCTGGGTCCGGTCTGTCCGCCGCAAGTTCCCCATTCTGCTGGACTCACGGCACGGAGGGCCTGGAGCTGCTGGGTCCGGTCCATCCGCCGTAAGTTCCCCAGTCTGCTGGAATCCCGGCACGGCGGGCCCAGAGCTGCTGGGACCGGTCCGTCCACCGCAAGCTCCACAGTCCGCTGGAATCCCGGCACGGCGGGCCCGGAGCTGCTGGTTCCGGTCCGTCCGCCGTAATTTCCCCAGTCCGCTGGACTCACGGCACAGCGGGCCCGGAGCTGTTGGGTCCGGTCCGTCCGCCATAAGTTCCCCAGTCCGCTGGAATCACGGCACAGCGGGCCCGGAGCTGTTGGGTCCGGTCCGTCCGCCGCATGTTCCACAGTCCGCTGGAATCACGGCACAGCGGGCCCGGAGCTGTTGGGTCCGGTCCGTCCGCCGCAAGTTCCCCAGTCTGCTGGACTCACGGCATGGAGGGCCCGGAGCTGCTGGGTCCGGTCCATCCGCCGTAAGTTCCCCAGTCCCTGGAATCACGGCACGGTGGGCCCGGAGCTGCTGGGTCCGGTCCATCCGCCGCAAGCTCCCCAGTCCGCTGGAATCACGGCTCGGCGGGCCCGGAGCTGCTGGGTCTGGTCCGTCCGGCGTAAGTTCCCCAGTCCGCTGGACTCACGGCACAGCGGGCCCGGAGCTGCTGGGTCCAGTCCCTCCGCCGTAAGTTCCCCAGTCCGCTGGACTCATGGCACAGCGGGCCCAGAGCTGCTGGGTCCAGTCCCTCTGCCGTAAGTTCCCCAGTCCGCTGGAATCACGGCACGGCGTGCCCGGAGCTGCTGGGTCCGGTCCGTCCGCCGTAAGTTCCCCAGTCCGCTGGACTCACGGCACGGCGGACCCGGAGCTGCTGGGTCCGGTCCATCCGCCGTAAGTTCCCCAGTCCGCTGGACTCATGGCACGGCGGGCCTGGAGCTGCTGGGTCCTGTCCGTCTACCGCAAGTTCCCCAGTCCTCTAGAAGCACGGCACGGCGGGCCTGGAGCTGCTGGGTCCGGTCTGTCCACCGCAAGTTCCCCAGTCCACTGGACTCACGGCACGGCGGGACCGGAACTGCTGGTTCCGGTCCGTCTGGCGTAAGTTCCCCAGTCCGCTGGACTCACGGCACGGCAGGCCTGTAGCTGCTGGGTCCGGTCCGTCCGCCGTAAGTTCCAGAGTCCGCTGGACTCACAGCATGGCCTCTGCCTGATTCTTGAAAGCCTGCACTCTTTGTATGTGCAAATGGTGGAGAAGAGACATAATATTTTGAATTTTACAAAATGAATCGATAACAGCAAAATACCTCCTTCGGAAATCGCTTGACTAGGAGTGCTATTCCACGGGGGGATATCTCCTTTTAAATACAAGCTCCATTCAAGCGAAAGACAGCTGGAATGATATTCCTAGATTACACCCTCAAAGAGAAACACATGGAACACAGACCTGCTTCTTGTGAAATCAGTTTGAGGGACGGAGTGGAAATTAGCACCTCCCTGGTCTTAGCCGTTTATATCCAGGAGGCAGGTATTTGTTCCTTTAGACTTCCTTTATCTGCAGTAGTGAATGTTCTATTCTGACTTCACAATCCCTTGGAATAAACGAGTCCTGATGCGCTGCTATGTGTGTTTGGAACGTTAGAGCCTGAAGACAGAGGTGTAAAATGTCTGTTTTCCACATCAAAGTCTTGGATTACACCTAATGAAAGACGACTCTCTTTTCTAGTAACATCAAAGAAAGCAAAAGGGAGAATAAGGGATATCACAGGCTTAATCTCCACGTGCAAAACCTGGATTCACACCATGTTGCTATAAAATGATTTTCAGAATCTGAGGGGGACTGTATCCAATGCTCACTCTGGGCATTATATGCATGAGTCGGAACAGATTGTTTCTCCATGTTCCCTCTGTCTAGGGAGAACTGTGGCTTCTCATTGAAATACCGCACTCTTTGTATGGTCAAACCCTGGAGATACAGACGTAATGTTCTGAAGGTTCGAATCAAAATCAAGTAAAGCACACTGCTTCCTTGGTAAATCCCTGGAATAGAAGTGCTATTCCATGGGTGGATATCTCCTTTTCACCGCAAGCTCCTTTCAAACCATCGGCACCTGGAGTGACATTCGTAGATTAATCCCTCTAATAGAACACCTGCAAAATAGATGTGCATCTTGTGAAATCAGTTTGAGGAACAGAGTGGAAATTAGAACCTCCCAGCTCTTAGCCACTTACCCCAAGAATGCAAGAGTTTTTTTTTTCCTTTAGACTACCTTGGTCTGAGGTAGTGAATGCCCTATTATGACGTCATAACCCCTGTGTAGAAATGAGTCCTGACATACTGCTATGTGTGTTTGGAGGGATTAGAGCCTGAAGACAGAGGTGGAAAATGCCTGTTTTCCACATCAAAGTCTTGGATCATACCTAATTGCCAGTTGCTTCTGTTTTCTAGCAACGTCCAAGCAACTGAAAGTGATTAGCTGGGATATCAGGGGCTTCATCTACCCAAGCAAAATTTGGATTTCACACCGTGTTGCTAGAAAATGGCTTTCAGAATCTGAGTGGGACGTTATTCCCTGCTCAAACTGTGAAATATTTTCAGGGGTAGGAACAGATTGATTCTGCATGGTCCATGTGCCTGAGCAGATCTCTGCCTGATTCCTGAAAGCCCGCACGCTTTGCATGGGCAAATGGTGGATAAGAGACCTACAATTCTTTATCTTAGAAACTGAATCGAGAAAAGCAGAATTCCTCCTCCATAAATCTTTTGAATAGGAGTGCTATTCCAAGAATGGAAGTTGGAGTGATATTCCTAGATTACTCCCTCAAAGAGAAACAACTGGAACTCAGACCAGCTTCTTGTGATGTCAGCTTGAGGGACGGAGTGGAAATTAGCAAATCCCTGCTCTTAGGCGTTTACCTCCCTGAGGCAGGTGTTTTTATCCTTTAGAGTTCCTGTATCTGCGGTAGTGAAATTCCAATTCTGACGTCACAATCCCTTGGAAGAAAGGAGTCCTGATACACTGCTATGTGTGTTTGGAGCGTCAGAGCCTGAAGACAAAGGTGAAAAATGCCTGTTTTCCACATCAAAGGCTTGGATTACACCTAATTGAAAGACGACTCTCTTTTCTAGCAACATCCAAGCAAGCCAAAGCGAGAATAAGGGATATCAGAGGCTTAATCTCCATGCAAAAAAGCTGGAATTCACACCGTTTTGCTATAAAATGATTTTCAGAATTTGAGGCGGACTGCAGTCCATGCTCACTCTGGGAATTATTTGCACGAGTAGGAACAGATTGTTTCTCCATGTTCCTCTGCCTAAGGAGAAATGTGGCTTGTAATTGAAATCCCGCACCCTTTGTATGGTCAAACCCTGGAGATACAGACTTAATGTTCTGATGGTTAGAATCTGAATCAAGGAAAGCACACTGCTTCCTTGGTAAATCCCTGGATTAGGAGTGCTGTTCTTCGGGTATATATCTCCTTTTGACCGCAAGCTCCATTCAAACCATTGGCAGCTGGAGTGACATTCGTAGATTACTCCCTCTAATAGAAACCTCTGCAACATTGACATGCTTCTTGTAAAGTCAGTTTGTGGAAGAGAGTCGAAATTAGCACCTGCCAGCTCTTAGCCAGTTACCCCAAGGACGCAAGAGTTTGTTCCTTTAGACTACCTTTGTCTGTGGTAGTGAAAGCCCTATTATGGCATCATAACACCTGTGTAGAAAAAAGTCCTGGCATAGAGCGATGTGGGTTTGGATGGGTAGATCCTGAAGACAGAGGTGGAAAATGCCAGTTTTCCACATCAAAGTCTTGGATCATACCTAACTGCCTGATGCCTCTCTTTTTCTAGCATCATCCAAGCAAATGAAAGTGATTAGCTGGGATATTAGGGGCTTCATCTACCCAGCAAAATTTGGATTTCACACCGTGTTCATATAAAATGTCTTTCAGAATCTGAGTGGGACGTTATTCCCTGTTCAACCTGTGAATTATTTTCAAGTGTAGGAACAGATTGACTCTCCATGGTACCTGTGCCTGAGCAGATCTCTGCCTGATTCCTGAAAGCCCGCACTATTTGTATGGGCAAATGGTGAAGAGACGTAATATTCTGAAGCTTAGAAACAGAATTGAGAAAAGCACAATACCTCCTTCGGAAATCTCTTGATTAGGAGTGCTATCCCACGGGGGATATCTCCTTATGACTACAAGCTCCATTCAAGCGAAAGGCAGCTGGAGTGATATTCATCGATTACTCCCTCAAAGAGAAACTCCTGGAACTCAGACCTGCTTCTTTTGAAGTCAGTGTGGGGGACGATTTGGAAATTAGCACCTCACTTCTCTTAGCCTTTTTTCTCCAGGAGGCAGGTATTTGTTCCATTAGGCTTCCTTTATTTGCAGTAGTGAATGTTCTATTCTGACATTACAGTCCCTTAGTAGAAACGAGTCCTGATGCACTGCTATGTGTGTTTGGAGGGGTACAGCCTGAAGACAGAGGTGGAAAATGCCTGTTTTCCACGTCAAAGTCTTGGAATACATCTAACTGAAAGACGACTCTCTTTTCTAGCAACATCCAAGTAAGCAAAAGGGAGAGTGAGGGATATGAGTGGCTTAATCTCCATGCGCAAAAGCTGGAATTCACACAGTTTTGCTATAAACTGATTTTCAGAATGTGAGGGGAAATGTAGTCCGTGCTCACTCTGGGCATTATTTGCACAAGTAGGAATAGATTGTTTCTCCATGTTACCTCAGCCTAAGGAGAACTGTGGCTTCTCATTGAAATCCCGCACTATATGTATGGTCAAACCCTGGAGATACAGACGTAATTTAGTGAAGGTTCGATTGTGAATCAAGTAAAGCACTCTGCTTCCTTGGTAAATCCCTGGAATAGCAGTGCTATTCCAGGGGTGTATATCTCCTTTTGACCGCAACATCCATTCAAACCATAGGACCCTGGAGTGATATTTGTAGATTACTCTCTCTAACAGAAACACCTGCAACATAGACGTGCTTCTTGTGAAGTCATTTTGAGGAACAGAGTGGAAATTAGCACCTCCCAGCTCTTAGCCAGTTACCCCAAGGACGTAAGTTTATTCCTTTAGACTACCTTTGTCTGTGGTAGTGAAATCCCTATTATGACGTCATAACCCCTGTGTAGAAATGAGACCTGGCATACTGCTATGTGTGTTTGGACGGGTTGAGCCTGAAGACAGAGGTGGAAAATGCTTGTTTTCCACATCAAAGTCTTGGATCATACCTAATTGCCAGTTGTGTCTGTTTTCTAGCAACGTCCAAGCAACTGAAAGTGATTAGCTGGGATATCACGGGCTTCATCTACCTAAGCAAAATTTGGATTTCACACCATGTTGCTATAAAATGGCTTTAAGAATCTGAGTTCGACTTTATTCCCTGCTCAACCTGTAAAATATTTTCAAGTGAAGGAACAGATTGATTCTCCATGGTCCCTGTGCCTCAGCAGATCTCTGCCTGATTGCTGAAAGCCCACACTCTTTGCATTGGCAAATGGGGCAGAAGATACGTAATATTCTTTAGTTTAGAAACTGAATTGGGAAAAGCACAATACCTCCTTCGGAAATCTCTGGACTAGGAGTGCTACCCCACGGGGGGATATCTCCTTTTGACTTCAAGCTCCATTCAAGCTAAAGGCAGCTGGAATCATATTCCTAGATTACTCCCTCAAAGAGAAACACCTGGAACTCAGACCTGCTTCCTGTGATGTCAGTTTGAGGGACGGAGTGGAAATAAGCACCTCCCTGCTCTTAGCCATTTACCTCCAGGAGGCAGGTATTTGTTCCTTTAGACTTCGTTTATGTGCAGTAGTGAATGTTCTATTCTGACCTCACAATCCCTTGGTAGAAACGAGTCCTGATGCACTGCTATGTGTGTTTGGAGGGTTACAGCATGAAGACAGAGTTGGAAAATGCCTGTTTTCAACATGAAAGTCTTGGATTACACATAAATGAAAGACGACTCTCTTTTCCAGCAACAACCAAGCAAGCCAAAGGGAGAATAAGTGATATCAGAGGCTTAATCTCCACGCGCAACAGCTAGGATTCACACCATGTTGCTATAAAATGATTTTCAGAATCTGAGGGGAATTGTACTCCATGCTCACTCTGGGCATTATTTGCAAGAGTAGGAACAGATTGTTTCTTCATGTTCCCTCTGCCTAAGGCGAAGTGTGGCTTCTCATTGAAATCCCGCACTCTTTGTGTGGTCAAACCCTGGAGATACAGACTTAATGTTCTGGTGATTCGAATCTGAATCAAGTAAAGCACACTGCTTCCTTGGTAAATCCCTGGAATAGGAGTACTATTCCATGGGTGGATATCTCCTTTTGACCGCAAGCTCCATTCAAACCATTGCCACCTTGAGTGACATTCGTAGATTATTCCCTCTAATAGAAACACCTGCAACATAGACGTGATACTTGTGATGCCATTTTGAGGAACAGAGTGGAAATTAGCACCTCCAAACTCTTAGCCAGTTACCCCAAGAACACAAGAGTTTGTTCCTTTAGACTACGTTTGTCTGTGGTAGTGAAAGCCCTATTATGACGTCATAACCCCTGTGTAGAAATGAGTCCTGTCATACTGCTATGTGCGTTTGGAAGCGTAGAGCCTGAAGACAGAAGTGGAAAATGCATGTTTTCCACATCAAAATCTTGTATCATACCTAATTGCCAGATGCCTCTCTCTTCTATCAATATCTAAGCAACTGAAAGTGATTAGCTGGGATATCAGGGGCTTCATCTACCCAAGCAAAATTTGGATTTTTCACCGCGTTGCTATAAAATGTCTTTCAGAATCTGAGTGGGACATTATTCCCTGCTCAAACTGTGAATTATTTTCAAGTGTACAAACAGCTTGATTATCGGTGGTACCTGTGCTTGAGCAGATTGCTGCCTGATTCCTGAAAGCCCGCACTCTTTGTATTGGCAAATTTTGGAGAAGAGAAGTCATATTCTGAAGCTTAGAAACTGAATCGAGAAAAGCACAATGCGTCCTTTGGAAATCTCTTGTCTAGCAGTGCTATCCCACGGGGGATATCTCCTTTTGACTACAAGCTCCATTCATGTGAAAGGCATCTGGAGTGATATTCGTAGATTATACCCTCAAAGAGAAACACCTGGAACTCAGAACTGCTTCTGGTGAAGTCAGTGTGAGGGACGGAGTGGAAATTAGCACCTCCCTGCTCATAGCCGTTTATATCCAGGAGGCAGGTGTTTGTTCCTTTAGACTTCCTTTATCTGCGGTAGTGAAAGTCCAATTCTGAGGTCTCAATCCCTTGGTAGAAACGCGTCCTGATGCACTGCTATGTGGGTTTGGAGCGTTACTTCCTGTTTTCCACATCAAAGATTTGGACTACACCTAATTGAAAGACAACTCTCTTTTCTAGCAAAATCCAAGCAAGGAAAAGTGAGAATAAGGGATATCAGAGGCTTAATCACCACGCTCAAAAGATGGAATATACACCGTGTTGCTATAAACTGATTTTCTGAATCTGAGGCTCACTGTACTCCGTGCTCACTCTGGGCATTATTTGCACAAGTAGGAATAGATTGTTTCTCCATGTTCCCTCTGCCTTAGGAAAACTGGGGCTTCTCTTTGAAATCCGCACTCTTTGTATGGTCAAACCCTGGAGATACAGATGTAATGTTCTGATGGTTCAAATCTGAATCAAGTAAAGCACACTGCTTCCTTGGTAAATCCCTGGAATAGGAGTGCTATTCCATGGGTGGATATCTCCTTTTGACCGCAAGCTCCATTCAAACCATTCGCACCTGGAATGACATTCCTAGATTACTACCTCTAATAGAAACACCTGCAACATAGAAATGCTTCTTGTGAAGTCAGTTGGAGGAACAGAGTGAAATTAACACATCCCAGCTCTTAGCCAGTTACCCCAAGGACGCAAGAGTTTGTTGCTTTAGACTACCTTTGACTGTGGTAGTGAAAACCCTATTATGACGTCACAACCCCTGTGTAATTACGAGTCCTGGCATACTACTATGTGTGTTTGGATGGGTAGAGCCAGAAGGCAGAGGTGGAAAATGCCTGTTTTCCACAACAAAGTCTTCGATTATACCTAATTGCCAGATGCCTCTCTTTTCTAGCAACATCCATGCAACTGAATGTATTTAGCTGGGATATCAGAGGATTCATCTACCTAAGCAAAATTTGGATTTCACATCATGTTGCTATAAAATGTCTTTCAAAATCTGAGTGGGATGTTATTCCCTGCTCAACCTGTGAATTATTTTCAAGTGTAGGAATAACTTGATTCTCCATGGTACCTGTGCCTGAGCAGATAGCTGCCTGATTTCCTGAAATACCGCACTCTTTCTATGGGCAAATGGTGGAAAAGAGACGTATTATTCTGAAGCTTACAAACTGAATCGAGAAATGCACAATGCCTCCTTAGGAAATCTCTTGACTAGGAGTGCTATCCCATGGGGGGATATCTCATTGTGACTACAAGCTAAATTCAAGCGAAGGCAGCTGGAGTTATATTCCTAGATTACTCCCTCAAAGAGAAACACCTGGAAATCAGACCTGCTTCTTGTGAAGTCAGTGTGAAAGACGGTGTGGAAATTAGCACCTCCTGCTCTTAGCCGTTTACCTCCAGGAGGCACGCATGTGTTCCTTTAGATTTCCATGTTCTGCGGTACTGAATGTCCAATTCTGCGTCACAACCCCTTGGTAGAAATGAGTCCTGATGCACTGCTATGTGTGCTTGGAGCGTTAGATCCTGAAGACAGAGGTGGAAAATGCCTGTTTGCCACATCAAAGTCTTGGATATCACGTAATTGAAAGACGGCTCCTTTTCTAGCAACATCCAAGCAAGCAAAAGGGAGAAAAAGGGATATCAGAGGCTTAATCTCCACGCGCAAAAGCTGGAATTCACACCGTCTTGCTGTAAAATGATTTTCAGAATCTGAGGGGGACTGTACTCCGTGCTCACTTCAGGCATGATTTGCAAGAGTATAAACAAATTATTTCTCCATGTTCCCTCTGCCTAGGGAGAATTGTGGCTTCTCATTTAAATCCCGCACTCTTTGTATGGTCAAACCCTGGAGATACAGACTTAATGTTCTGAGGGTTAGAATGTGAATCAAGTAAAGCACACTGCTTCCTTGGTAAATCCCTGGAATTGGAGTGTTATTCCAGGGTGTATATCTCCTTTTGCCCGCAAGGTCCATTCAAACAATTGGCACCTGAAGTGCCATTCGTAGATTACTACCTCTAATAGAAACACCTGCGGCATAGACGTGGTTCTTGTGAAGTCAGTTTGAGGAAAAGAGTGGAAATAAGGACCTCCCAGCTCTTAGCCAGTTACCCCAAGGACGCAAGAGTTTGTTCCTTTACACTACCTTTGTCTGTGGTAGTGAAAACCCTATTATGACATCATAAGCGCTGTGTAGAAACGAGTCCTGGCATAGAGCTATGCGTGTTTGGACGGGTAGATCCTGACGACAGAGGTGGAAAATGCCTGTTTTCCACATCAAAGTCTTGTATCATATCCAAATGCCTGATGCCTCTCTTTTCTAGCAACATCCAAGCTACTGAAAGTGATTAGCTGGGATATCAGAGGCTTCATCTCTCCAGCAAAATTTGGATTTCACAAAGTGTTCATATTAAATGTCTTTCAGGATCTTAGAGGGACGTTATTCCCTGTTCAACCTGTGAATTATTTTCTAGTGTAGGAACAGATTGAGGCTCCATGGTCCCTGTGCCTGAGGAGAAATCTGCCTGATTCCTGAAAGCACACACTCTTTGTATTGGCAAATGGTGGAGAAGAGACGTAATATTCTGAAGCTCAGAAACTCAATCGAGCAAAGCACCATGCGACCTTCGGAAATCTCTTGACTAGAAGTGCTATTCCACGGGTGGATATCTCCTTTTGACTACAAGCTCCACTCAGGTAAAAGGCAGCTGGAGTGATACTCCTAGATTACTCCCTCAATGAGAAACACCTTGAACTCAGACCTGCTTCTTCTGAAGTCATTTTGAGGGACGCAGTGGAAATTAGCCTCTCCCTTCTCTTAGCCATTTAAATCCAGGAGGCAGGTATTTGTTCCTTTAGATTTAATTTATCTACAGTAGTGAATGTTCTATTCTGACGTCACAGTCCCTTGGTAGAAACGAGTCCTGATACACTGCTATGTGTGTTTGGAGGGTTAGAGCCTGAAGACAGAGGTGGAAAATGCCTGTTTTCCACATCAAAGACTTGGATTACACCTAACTGAAAGACGACTCTCTTTTCTAGCAACATCCAAGCAAGGAAAAGTGAGAATAAGGGATATCAGAGGCATAATCTCCACGCGCAAAAGCTGGAAATCACACCGATTTGCTATAAACTGATTTTCAGAATCTGAGGGGGAATGTAGTCCGTGCTCACTCTGGGCATTATTTGCACAAGTAGGAATAGATTGTTTCTCCATGTTACCTCTGCCTAAGGAGAACTGTGGCTTCCCATTGAAATCCCGCACTCTTTGTATGGTTAAACCCTGGAGATACAGACGTAATTTTGTGATGGTTCGAATGTGAATCAAGTAAAGCACACTGCTTCCTTGGTAAATCCCTGTAATAGGAGTGCAATTCCAGGGGTGTATATATCCTTTTGACCGCAAGCTCCATTCAAACCATTGGCACCTGGAGTGACATTCGTAGATTACTCCCTCTAATAGAAACACCTGCAAAATAGACGTGCTTCTTGTGAAGACAGTTTGAGGAACAGAGTGGAAATTGGCACCCCCCAGCTCTTGGCCGGTTATCCCAAGGACGCAAGAGTTTGTTCCTTTAGACTACCTCTGTCTGTGGTAGTGAATGCTCTATTATGAAGTCATAACCCCTGTGTAGAAACGAATCCTGTCATACTGCTATGTGTGTTTGGAAGGGTAGAGCCTGAAGACAGAGGTGGAAAATGCATGTTTTCCACATCAAAGTCTTGGATCATACCTAATTGCCAGATACCTCTCTTTTCTATCAATATCCAAGCAACTGAACGTGATTAGCTGGGAAATCAGGGGCTTCATCTACCCAAGCAAAATTTTGATTTCACACCGTGTTGCTATCAAATGTCTTTCAGAATCTTAGTGGGACGTTATTCCCTGCTCAACCTGCGAATTATATTCAAGTGTAGAAACAGCTTGATTCTCCGTTTTAACTATGCCTGAGCAGATCGCTGCCTGATTCCTGAAAGGCCGCGCTATTTGTATGGGCAAATTTTTGAGAAGAGACGTAATATTCTGCAGCTTAGAAATTGAATCGAGAAAAGCACAATGCGTCCTTCCAAAATCTCTTGTCTAGGAGTGCTATCCCACGGGGGGATATCTCCTACTGACTACAAGCTCCATTCAAGCGAAAGGCAGGTGGAGTGATATTCGTAGATTACACCCTCAAAGAGAAACGCCTGGAACTCAGACCTGCTTCTGATGAAGTCAGTGTGAGTGAAAGAGTGGAAATTAGCACCTACCTGCTCTTAGCTGTTTACCTCCAGGAGGCAGGTATTTATTCCTTTAGATTTCCTTTATCTGCGGTAGTGAAACTCCAATTCTGACGTCTCAATTCTTTGGTAGAAACGCGTCCTGATGCACTGCTATGTGTGTTTGAAGCGTTACTTCCTGTTTTCCACATCAAAGACTTGGATTACTCCTAATTGAAAGACAACTCTCTTTTCTAGCAACATCCAAGCAAGCAAAAGGGAGAATAAGGGATATCAGAGGCTTAATCTCCATGCTCAAAAGCTGGAATTCACACCGTGTTGCTATAAAATGATTTTCTGAATCTGAGGGGGACTGTACTCCGGGCTCACTCTGGGCATTATTTGCACAAGTAGGAATAGAATGTTTCTCCATATTCCCTCTGCCTAAGGAAAACTGTGGCTTCTCTTTGAAATCCGCCTTCTTTGTGTGGTCAAACCCTGGAGATACAGACGTAATGTTCTGATGGTTCGAATCTGAATCAAGTAAAGCACACTGCTTAATTGGTAAATCACTGGAATAGGAGTGCTATTCCACCGGCGGATATCTCCTTTTGACCGCAAGTTCCATTCAAACCTTTGGCACCTGGAATGACATTCCTAGATTACTCCCTCTAATAGAAACACCTGCAACATAGAAGTGCTTCTTGTGAAGTCAGTTTGAGGAACAGAGTGAAATTAGCACCTCCTGGCCCATAGCCAGTTACCCAAGGATGCATCAGTTTGTTCCTTTAGACTAGCTTTTTCTGTCGTAGTGAAAGCCCTATTATGACGTCATAACCCCTGTGTAGAAACGAGTCCTGGCATACTGCTATGTGTGTTTGGAGGGATTAGAGCCTGAAGACAGAGGTGGAAAATGCCTGTTTTCCACATCAAAGTCTTGGATCATACCTAATTTCCAGTTGCGTCTGTTTTCTAGCAACATCCAAGCAACTGAAATTGATTAGCTGGGATATCAGGGGCTTCATCTACCCAAGCAAAATTTGGATTTCACACCGTTTTGCTATCAAATGGCTTTCAGAATCTGAGTGGGACGTTATTCCCTGCTCAAAATGTGAAATATTTTCAAGTGTAGGAACTGATTGATTGTGCATGGTTCCTGTGCCTGAGCAGATCTCTGCCTGATTCCTGAAAGCCCGCACTCTTTGCATGCGCAAATGGTGGCGAAGAGACGTAATATTCTTTAGCTTAGAAACTGAATCGAGAAAAGCAGATTGCCTCCTTCCTAAATCTCTTGAATAGGAGTGCTATCCCAAGAATGGAAGCTGGAGTGACATTCCTTGATTACTCCT